>JAFEMH010006510.1:0-121357 GCA_022495995.1 Adenophora triphylla var. japonica
GATGAGAATATGACCACTGCTTCCGTTAAAGAAATTGCTAGGAAGCCATTAGCAAACCCCCAGACTCTGAGAATGATAATTCCTGTTGCATGCTAACCTTGAAAAGCCTGAATGAGACTGTCAAGGCTCTGAGTGAAAAGGATGAAGCTAAAATCAGCCAGTCGCTAAGCCAACTAGGCAGTCAAAACTCCGAAAAGGCCAGAAATCCATTAACCTGGGATCAAATTCGGGAAGCTGCCTATGCCTCGGATCGTCTTTGTCAATCGATTAATCGCCAGAGTTGGCCATACGCCGGCCAAGAGCCCGCCTCTAACTTTGAAAGAGCCGACGAAATGCTCCAAAAGAGGGAATGATGACTCGTAAAAATCTAATGTCTATGTGATGACTCGGTCTCGGACAGCATTTAGGTGTTCGAGCTTTAAAACCTAAGGGTGACAAAAGAAATGCCGTCTCCGAGCCGAAAATGCAGACAAAAGACCTTATAAGCCGTGAAGCGTAAAAGCCAGACTAAAAGGAGGATCCAAAGGTCTTGACTCAATTGAAGTGTACTCGGGCCAATATCTCCTTGTGGTCCCCGTTAACCTCTTCATACCCTCATAAGCCGAAGCTAGAAGAATGTTTGGCCAAGACCATGGTGCCCATAGATGTCACCCTGCATTGAGGTCGTCCGTATGATTGGAAGTATCCACTACGGAAACATTATTACCTTCACCGACTTGGACTCGCCAAAGTATGGGCTAGTCATAACGAACCTCTTTACATCACGGTCCAGTTGGAAGAACGCCGGTTGCCACGAGTATTAGTTGATAGAGGGTCTGCAATGAATGTCCTGCCAGCAAAGATGATGGACTTATTGGATTTGAAGCCCACGGATTTGAAGCCTTCTAGTCAGACTATTAAGGCTTATGACTCCACTGCACGATCAGTTCTGGGGATTGCTACTCTCAAGTTGTGGTTCGGGAAAAAGGTCATGGATGTTGACTTCCAAGTAATTGACATTCCGATCTCATTTACCGCTATGCTGGGACGACCTTGGATCCACCATATAAACGGGGTAGCCTCTACTCTGCATCAATGCGTCAAATTTCAGTCAAGTGATGGTACTATCACCACCATTTACGGAGACAGTGTCACGGTGGAAGGAACTGAAAGACTGAGGCTATCCCGATACTGGAAATCAAGCATGACGATGAAGGGTTTGCCTTGACCGGATTCTCTGTAGCTTCTTCTAAAGCACAAGTGTGTTACACTGACCTCACTGCTACCTCCGATAAAATTCCCCCTGCCATGAGAATGATGAGAAAAATGGGTTACCTTCCGGGGCTTGGATTGGGTAAAAGACTCCAATGTTGTCATTGATGTAAAGGAACAGACTACCAGATATGGCTTGGGATACAAACCGAACTCTCGGGATGACAGAAAAGCTAAAGGCACAGTTCCAGGAAAACAAAGTGAAGGGGTCCATCTCCATTCCTACAGTTTGTCTCTAACCCATTACTTTACAAAAGGTGGGACCCAATATGGTGAAAGTGACCGCCAGATCTCCTTGAGAAAAACCCTTATGGAAAACCTTGAGAAAGTTAGGGGAAAACCAGCAAATCCTCTTCGGAGAATGTTCCTTGACTTGCCAGACATTCCTGGAGCTACCACTACCGTTCAGAATGAGTATGTCTTCAAAAGAAACCCAGATAGTTGCAAAGAGTCAGCACTCTTCTCATCTGGGGTAATGGACTTCTCCGCCTTCAAGTTAGCTCTTCCGAAGATCAGCCAGATAGAAGCTGCCAGTAGTGAAGACAATGAGTTGGGTTTGCAAAAGTTGTTTGATGAAGAAGCACAGATCCCTGATTTGATCGACTTCAGCTCAGAAGATGAGGTAGTTGCCGTAATTGGAGACGGTGGTGAAGAGCCTTTCGATCCCCGCACTTTGGTGACCAAGACAGAGATGTCGTTGAAGAATTGGGAGACATTCTCAGGGCCGATAGCCAGCCGACAGCAAATGATTGGATTGGTACCCTGTCCTTCTCAACCCAGTCGTGTCAAACACCATGTCATCTATACAGTTGAGTCAGGAATCTTTGAATTCCAGTCCTCCAAGTCATCCGAAGGCCTCACGCCTGAGGATTATGAATATGTAACCAATGTCATCTTTCCTCTTGCTTTGAATGAAATGATAGATCTTTCTGAGTATCCTCTTATTGCCAACTTAACAAATGATAAATTAACTCAAAACATAACAACAGTTAATAATGAATCATTTGAACAAGATGCAAACACACTAAACGAACAATACATTAAAGAAATCTTTAAGCAGGTTAAAGAAAAAGAGGAAAACCGGGCCCAAGCTGCCGAGGAGGTTTTGACAAGTGTTAACTTGGGTACTGTCGAGGAACCTAAAGAGACACAGATTGGAAACTTCTTCCAGGGGGTTGAACGGGACAGACTGGTTAATCTGCTCAGAGAATACATGGACGTCTTTGCATGGTCATACAAGGATATGCCGGTGCTAGACAGTTCGATAGTAGAGCACAAAATCCCTCTAGCACCAGATGCTAAGCCAGTGAAACAGAAGCTGAGAAAGATCAAGCCAGAATTTTCTCTACAGGTCAAAGAAGAAATTGAGAAGCTACTGCGGGTAGGATTCATCAGAGTCATCGAATACCCGACATGGTTGTCCAACATTGTGATCGTAACCAAGGCCAATGGGAAGGTGCGCTGCTGTGTAGATTTTCGATATCTGAACAAGGCCAGCCCCAAAGACGATTACCCCTTGCCAAATATAGACATCCTGGTGGACTCCACTGCCAACTACGAAGTCAAATCCTTCATTGATGGCTTTGCAGGCTACAACCAGATCAAGATGGCCGAGAAAGACCAAGAAAAGACAGCCTTTACCACACCGTGGGGAACTTACTGCTATACAGTGATGCCATTTGGGCTTAAGAATGTCGGGGCTACTTATCAAAGGGCAGCGACCGCGCTTTTTCATGACATGATCCACAAGGAGATTGAGGTCTACGTCGACGACATGATAATCCACTCCAAAGGCGAGAATGGACGGCACTTTGTTGACCTACGAAAGTTCTTCGGGAGGCTGAGACAACATTCCATGAGACTGAACCCTGCCAAATGCACCTTCGGAGTGACAAGGGGAAAAGTGCTTGGGTATATGGTCACGGAGCGAGGTATCGAAGTTGACCCCCGAAAGATCAAAGTCATTATGGACATGAGGCCACCTCGAACCCAGACAGAAGTTAAAAGTTTTATGGGCAAGTTGCAGTACATCAGCCGTTTCGTCAATCAGTTGACCACTATGTGCGAGCCCATCTTCAAGCTCATGAAGAAGAATATAGACACACAATGGACCAAAGAATGCCAGGATGCCTTTGACCAGATCAAGGCGTACTTAGTACATCCTCCGGTGCTATGCCCCCCATATAGACAAAACCTCTTCTGCTCTATCTCACTGTCACTGATACGGCAGTTGGGGCTATGCTTGCTCAAGAAAAGAAAGACTCTCGGGTAGAGAATGCCATTTACTTTGTCAGCCGGAAGCTACAGGGGAGTGATCTCAATTACTCAGCATGTGAAAAGAATTGTGGAGGACTGGTCTGGGTAGTCGGTAAGCTGAAGCATTACATGAAAGCCCACCCTGTGAACTTGGTCTCAAAAATGGACCCCATCAAGTACATCTTCGATAAACCTTCCCTCTCGATGCGTCTATAAAAGTGGTCCTTCTTCTTAGCAGAGTACGACATCAACTATGTGACCAGAAAGGCCATCAAGGGTCAAGCATTGTCAGACCATTTGGCAAACTTCCCCAGTAATGAGGACCGCGGGCCTGAACCCCAATTCCCGGAAGAAGGAATCTTCGTAGTTAAGCATGAGAACCGATGGCAGTTATTCTTTGACGGAGCTGCTAACAAAAGAGGAAATGGCATAGGGATGCTACTGGTCGATCCGAAAGATGAGCACACACCCATAGCCCTCAAGTTGAACTTCTCTGCCACGAACAATGTTGCCGAGTACGAAGCCTGCATTGCTGGTTTAGAAGCTGCCTTAGAAAGGAATGTCAAGGAGCTTGAAGTTTATGGAGACTCAGGCCTGATCATCAACTAGGTCTCCAACAAATGGAAGACTGTGGACCCTAATCTTCAGCGGTATCATGCCTATATGGAGGAGTTGACTGGACAGTTCAGAGAAGTGACTTTCCACTACTTGCCAAGGGAAAAGAACAGATTCACAGATGCTCTAGCTACTCTAGCCTCACTGGTAGAGATCCCCGAGGGAAAAGCCATAAAACCCTTCAGAGTGGGTAGAAGAGAAGCCCCGGCTTTCTGTTGTGAAGTAGACTTGGGACCTGAGCATATTAAGGAACCGTGGTACAATCAAATTTACTAGTTCCTCAAAGATGGAGAGTTAGCTTTCAGAGATGAAGAAGGTAGACCAAAAGAAGGTGTCAAAGCCAAGAGCTTGCAAGCCCTGAAAAGGTTGGCCTCCCATTATGTCATTTTAGGAGGCGACCTGTACAAGAAGCGGTACCAAGGACCACTCCTCTTGTGTGTCACTCAAGAAAGGGCCAGAAGTTGATGACCGAAGTCCACAATGGTCCCTGCGGTCCTCATATGAATGCTAGAGCCCTGATGCAAGTGATCCTCAGAATGGGTTACTACTGGATTTCCATGGAGACAGACTGTGTCCAGCATGTCCAAGCGTGCGACAAATGTCAACGGTTTGCCAACCTCAACCATCTCCCGCCTCATGACCTATACTGCATGACGACTCCTTGGCCGTTCGCAACTTGGGGTATTGAAGTGATAGGGAAGATAGCCCCGGCAGGAAGCAATGGGCATGAATTTGTGTTAGTAGCCGTCGACTACTTCACCAAGTGGGTAGAGGCCAAGTCCTACAAAGTCCTCACTTCCAAGAAGGTGGCCCAGTTTGTCAAGGAAAACATAATGTGTAGATATGGGGTGCCAAATGAGATCATTTCTGATAACGGGTCGCACTTTGAAGGAGACTGCGATAGGTTACTGTCAGAATTCAGAATCACTCGCCACAAGTCGTCCCCATACAGACCTCAGACTAACGGAGCCGTGGAAGCTGCCAATAAGACGCTAGAACGGATCATCCGGAAAATGGCCACCCGTGGTCGTGATTGGTCAAAAAAGTTGCAACTGGCACTCTGGGGCTACAGAACGTCTGTCAGAACAGCTACGGGAGAAACTCCCTTTGCCCTAACCTACGGGATGGAAGCACTGTTACCAGTAGAGTTGGAAATCCCGTCATTAAGGGTCCTCCTAGAAAACAGTGTCAACGAAGTAGAGTGGCTACGCAGCCGGCATGATGAGTTGGCTCTGCTCGATGAAAGAAGGCTCAAGGCCATGGAGCACACCCGAGCCTACCAGAAGCAAATGGCCAGAGCATTTGACAAAAAGGTCAAGGCCAGGGACATCAAGGAGAGTGACTTAGTGTTGAAAGTGAAGCCCCCAACCAGAGACAACCCCCTGGGAAAATGGGAACCCGTTTGGATCGGCCCATATGTGGTACAGAAGATACTATCGGGAGGAGCCATGAAGCTTGCAGACCTAGACAGCAATCCCTTTGTCCACCCAGTCAACGGCGATAAGCTCCGAAGGTACTATGTCTAAGAAATAAAAAAAAATATATAATAAAAAAAAGAGTGCAAAAAGAGTAATACCCAGCTAGGCTGAAAACCCCAAAAAAGGGCGGTCTAGGCAAAAAACAGGGTTGCACATATAAAAAAAAAGAAAAAAATATTAGTGCAAAAAGAGTAATACCCAGCTAGGCTGAAAAACCCAAAAAGGGTCGGTCTAGGCAAAAAACAGGGCTGCACAGAAAAAAAAAAAAAAGGCCAAAAGACCTAATCCTGATAGTTCACCAGAATGAACTACGAAGACCTGAGCCCCTTAGTCTTTCTTGTAAAAGGGGAACGTAGGCAGCCATATATGGTTCGGTCTAAACAATAAAAAAAAAAAAAGGGCGATCAAGTTTCCATGAAATGCGTTCTAAACAATAAATAATAAAGGGCATTCAAGTTTTCATAAAACGGGTCCTGAGCAATCAATAAGACATTTGAAATTTCCATGAAATTGTGTCTTGATTAATTTCTAAGATAATATCTCTTGTTCATTACAAGTTAAAAACTTCTTGATGAGTTCAAGCACGGTCTACTCTTGACTCTGCTAACCTGCTACAAAGATCTAAAATACAATAAAATGCCTAAATAAACTATTGTGTTTGCGAAATGGCAATAAGGGAATCCTAAGAAAAGATCTATCAGCTGTCATTCACTGCGTCTTCTTTGGTCTTCTTCCCTTTACCTCGACCCCATCGAGTGTTCTTTCTCTTCTTCTCTATGATGTCGGTCTCCCTCATCCCGATCTCCGGTATCCTCACTGGAGCCTCCATCAAACTCGTGTCAATAAGTGCCTTCTCTACCCGGGCACGAGTCCGCACTTCCTCCCTCTGAGCCTCAGTCAAGGGAACGACTTCAGATAGTCTCTTGTATCGAGCCTCCATATCCCTGATAAGGTCACCCGACTGGTTATGGTGACTCGCCTTAGCTTCAGTCTCCCTCAGAGTCCTACTCGAGTCGCAGTCAGCCCCCAATAAAGCCTGACACCTCTCTCCCAATATGACCCGAGTCGCTCCCATCTCCCTCTCATACCAATCCAAGTAAGCCGTAGTCAAGATGGTAGTCTTCCTGCTCTTAAGAATGGCCCTGGGTGGAAAAACAGTATATGTCCAAGCCCTCGAGAAGAATGAGAAGCTGGCTGGATCTCTCATGTCTAAGGACACCACCTCCATGGTACTGATGTCCTCCCAATTGCCCAACGGTTCCTGTAAGGCCCCGAACTGCCTGGATACCAAGCAGGGTATGTAGAAGGATGACCAATAAAACCCTGGAACCCTCACCGCATAGGACTCCTGAAATGTCCTCCGGGTCTGTAACCTCCAGTGAGGTACCCACCAGCGAATGTCCAAAGTGGATAACCTAGCCATCATCAGCTCCCAGTCACCCTGGTCCTGCTGCCTAGGCAAACCCCTCCGAGAAATCACCCAAGGGCACTGAGTCGGCAAAGCCCCAAGCCTCTCCTGCAGCCATAAAGTCAACACGGCCGGGCTCCCAGACCTCATGAAATGGTCTCCCCTAGCCATCCTGTCAATGCCATGAAGGGTCTCACCCAAAACCAATGGGACAATGTCCTTCCCAGCCCTGCAATCCCTAACCATGTCCAAGAGACCACCATGACAGATCCCCACGGACTCAGCAGTGAACAGAGATGAGAATATGCAGAGGATAAAGGCATCCATAGCCACCGTGGTCGTAGCCATATCCGGGGACCCAAACCTGCCCAGGATGTCAGAAAGGTCAATCCTGTTCGGAGCTATCATCATCCCCTCAGCCTCTCCCAGAGATATTTGCAGAAAAGATGCAAGCTTTGCCGCCACCGGCACGCCTTCGGTCAGAGGAATCGATATAGCCTCAATTTCTGGACCCCCAATCAAGGCTCGAAAGTCTTCATAGGTTGGGACAATCTCATTGTAAGAAAAGCAGTAAACATGTCTACGAACGTCCCAAAACCTTGCTGCTGCTCTCAAAAGGTCCCAATCGGGCGGGAGATCCTTCAAATGCCATAAAGATTTGATCTTGAAGGTAGTATCGAACAGCCCCTTGTGAGATTGAAAGTTATATCTCACCCAAGATTGAAGATCGGACAGAAAACGGTCTCTTTTCCCCTTTTGCAATCTAACGGGTTTCTCCATTGCAAGATGATCAAAGTTGATGTCTTTAGGTCTAATATGTGCTCTGGGAACAGTTGGGACAAGTCTAGAGTGAAAATGAAATGAAATGGCCATGCCTTGATTTTATTCTGAAAAAGACCAGTCCAGACAGAACTGTAAGCCGCACGACCTCTTTTGCTCCCAGGACCAGACCGCACGGCTTCATTTGCCTGATGTGGAAAACAATCTGCAGCAACCAAAGTTGCTGCCCAAGAGGAGTTCTCACCCCACTTTCTCAATGAAACCTGTCCCAAAACATGTCCAAAGGCCATTCAAGCAGTTATGTGCCATCACAAATCATTTTGGCCCCGTTTCAGCCTCAATTCCAAGCAAAAAAGCAGCCCCGAGGCTCAAGTAATATGCAAATTCATAAATAAAAATTAGAAAAGTAAATAAAACATTAATACATTGTTTTCGCCCCATCGGCGCCCAAATAATGCAAAAAAATAAACAAATGTGCATAAAACTGTTCATTGTTTGTTTTCTTCCTCCTAGATCGATTCTAAGGACCTCCTAGGCCTCCGATCCCTCCTCGTCACTACTCATCTCATAGAAGCTCGTCTCCCTCATCAAATCCTCGCTGTCGCTCACATTGAAAAGATGGACATTCTCATGTTCATATTCAGCCAGATGCTCCAGGATGTCGCCATTAGGCCCCTGTCCCCGAGGCAAGGCACTGGAAGAATACTCTGAAGCCGATGAGGTGGATGTCGTGCCCCCGACGTGCTTCCTTTTGCGCATGGGCTCCTGCACGTTCGCTGCAGCCTTTGAAGCATAAGCCAGCTTCTTCAAGAGGGACCGGCACACATCTTTCCAGCCCCTGTTCTGCCTGACCAAGCCGTCATAAGTGCGAGCTGGAACCTGAGAAAAAAAGAAGAAAATCTCAGAAAAATCTCAGAATTGCAAAAAGCAAAGAAATCTGAAAAAAGGGAAAAGACCCTAAAGTGTACTCACAGTGCTGTTCAGCGGCAAAGTATACTGGGGCTCCCTCGTGTCGGGGACAGGTATCCTGAACCTCCACGGTACCCCGTTCACCACATAAGAGAGGTGAGCAGGAGGCATCGGCGGGTCAGTAGGCTTGGCTTCCCCATATCCCTGAGTGACAGCCAGCTTCACTAGCTTATGTGGCGTCCTCAATCGCTGCTCCACAAAGGTAGCATACGGGGTAGCCAAGTCAAAATACTCCTCAGCTGCTACACCTGCCTGATATCTCGCTATATCATCTGACGACCAATCCCTGGGCTGCAGCATCCGTGCTGGAGGAACATGGGGGGTAATGGCATCTAATGGAGGGACATGGCCATGCTGCTTGGAAAAGCGGTCCCCCAGATAAATGACATCACATGTCAGGCCCGTCAACCACCGCCTCTGTCTAGTCGTCTCCACGGTATCCCCTAGCAGAATCTCTGGATACCTCCCCCAAGGGTAGAAGTCCACTCCATCGTGCCCTTCCCTGTTGATGACTGGTCTAACCATCTTGTAATCAAAGGTGATCCGGGTCTTCCCGGTGAACTTATCCCTAGCATCTCCCCTCCAGCGGATCATAGCAGGGAAGATGGTAGAATCACTCTGTTGGTTCCACGGAAAGAACCTGATCACCTCGCAAAACCAGACCTGCATGTTCAAAACATAGAAGGGTCATTTCTCTCATAAGAGTCTCAAGGCAGAAAGGAAAAGAGAAAGGAAAGAAGGTGAGAATACCTCAATAGAAAAGGAGAAGCAATCCATCAAAGCAGCCTTATTTCGGCTATACATGTCCAGGGAGAAGTAAAGCTCCGCCAATCCGGCCTCACCCCAAGAGACCGTCCCAATCCCATCCACATCCTCCAAGGAGTCCAGGAGACCCAGCATAGCCAAAGTCCTAGAGTTGGCAAAGATGGTGACTGACAACATCAACCACAGAAAAGCTCTAGCAAGCTGGTGGGCAGTCACCTCATTGGCGGCAAATCCCTGCATGCAGTTCAGGACTGCCACCTCGACGTTCCTCATCTCCATCCCCAGCCTCTTAGGCTGGAGGTCAAACCCAACTAGAGCTCTAAACTCATCTGCCGTGATATGGTCTCTCCAGGTCACAGGCCTCCCGGTGAACTGTAAGCCAGTGATGGCAGTAAAATCTGCAGGCGTTACTGTCAGCTCCCCCCAGCTAAGGTGAAAGCTATGGGTGGTGTCCCACCAGAACTCCGAAAGGGCCTGGATCAAGCCCTTGCTCTTGGAGGTTACGTGAATACCTCTGCCAATGGCTTCAACGAACAAATCAAGGCCGGTAGCCCTCACTAGCTGCTTGGGGTTCACCCCATCCTTCTCAAAATCAGGCATCCTCTCCCATAGTCTCACGGCAATCTCAGAAGGTCCCCGAGATTTGTTCTCCTATAGGAGAAGACAAAAGAAATGTGTCAGTCCTTCATCTCATTTCAAAAGCATATATTCAAAAGTGTGCATATTTTCAAAAGAAAAGCATCCATAAAAAAAATTTTCTAGCATCCTTTGCATAGAAAACGTGTCTTTCATCACTTGAAACACGTCATTCCAATTTTCAAAATTATTTGCACATAAGCATTAGTTTTTCAAAATATGGCATGGATGAATCCTTTTCACCATACAGAATCCCGTTTCCTCATCCATGATCAAAAATTGACCTAGTTCTAGTACATGCAAGGACTCCGTCACATTTTAAACAATTATTTTTCTTACTTTATTTTCGAAAAAAAATGGGTCATTCTCATTATTTTTTCAAATAAATTGCACATGCATGTTCGTTCATCTTCTTAGCCTCATAGGTTAATCATCAAGATTTCAAAATCATCATCAAAAATCCTAGGAAAATTCGAGAAATTCCTAAAACTCGGGTCAAGCCATAAAATCAATCAAAATTCAATCAAAATTGACGGAATCGAGCAAATCAAGAATGCTTACCCCAACTGATTGAGGTTTCACGGATTTGTGCTCCCTCTTGCCCGGATAAAGCTCCGATGGAGGCGTATTGAAGTCATACTTCCTCTCCATTCGGACAAGCTCTCTCCTCCTCCTTCGAGCGGCCTCGGAGATGTTCCTCCTTGCTTGCCTTGGCATCGGATTCCCCTCCGGATCCATTCTAAATCAGTAGAAGCAAAGGGACGGAAAGATTTTCGAAAATTCTTCCTCTCTTCTCTCTCTCTTTCTCGGCAGCAGAGGGCGGCAATGGTGCCCAACCCGTCCAAATCCAGTTTTAAATTGTGAAAATTAACTTCTAGCCGGACGGCCTCTTTTGCCCCCGTCTCATGCCGGGTGGCTTCTTTTGCCCTGAGCAGAAATTACAGCTTTGCCCCTGGACTTTCCACTTGGGCATATAATTCCTGTTATCCTTTAACTAGGATAACGTCGTTTTCCAAAAGATATCCGTTATCTCCTAAGCAAATAGACTTTCCTCCCCAGTCGCCTCCGTTACTTCCGTTATAACGGAATAACGCTAGGTGACAATCTCCGAATTGTCGAAATCCAAACTTTAGCTACCTCTATCACAGATTGAGAAGTACGCTCGAGTTCTCCAAACTTAAGCTACCTCTATCACTGATTGAGAAGTACGCTCAAGTTCTCCAAACTTTAACTACCTCTATCACAGATTAAGAAGTACGCTCAAGTTCTCCAAACTTTAGCTACCGCTATCACAGATAGTGAAGTACGCTCAAGTTCTCCAAACTTAAGCTACCTCTATCACGGATTGAGAAGTACGCTCAAGTTTTCCTAACTTCAGCTACCTCTATCCACTCGATAGTGATGTAAGCTCTAGTTTCCTCAGGTGACAACCTCCATTAATTGTCAATCAGGTGACAACCTCCATTAATTGTCGATCAGGTGACAACCTCCATTAATTGTCAAAATCTCAAGGATCCTAGACATCGTTCCTAACTATCTAGTGATGCTTGAACTACGATCAAGGCTTGATTCTTCCGGGATACGTAGGTAGCCTTTCATAAAAGGTCCAACCATCTGACCGCAGTGGTCACCCTCTTCCATCATCGCTCCTCAGTGGTGAGGCAGCCTTTCATAAAAGGTCCAGCCATCCGACCACATTGGTCACCCTCTTCAGTCATCACTCCACATGTGATGAAGTAGCCCCTCATAGAGGTCCAGATATCCGACCACATCGGTCACTTCTAGCATATCCCCAGTAGGATCAGTCGCTTGACCTCCTAGGTCACTTTCTCTTTTATTTCCCCAGCAGGAGACCAGTTTCTCTTCGCCATTCCCCTGCGGATCTTATTCTGAACTATGGCCTGGCTTGATTCCTCCGGGATACGTAGGTAGCCTACTTTAGGTTCAGCCAATTCGTCACATGTGACACCCCCTTTCCCCGGTGGATTCCGAACTACGATTATGGCTTGATTCCCACCTGGGATACGTAGGTAGCCTTCCAAAGGTTCAGCCACTCAACCACCTTGGTCACCCAATCCGTCTCGGCATTCGCCAGATTGGATCCTTTTCTATCGAAAACCCCACTCGCCCTGCAAGTGACGTTGCCGAGGGGCTTCTGTAAGTACTCAAATCTGGCTCATGCCTTCCGATTAAGTTTCCCGGCAATTTCCCAGACTTTCCTAAAGTTCAGGAGCAATTCGGGAACTGTTCCGAACCTTTCGAGGGGTGAAGGGACTGCTTGGAATTAAAAAAGCACATTTTCCTTAATATGAAAACCCTTCTAGAATGCCACCTTGCATGATTCTAGAAAGATGCTGAGTCACAAGGGATAATGCCGCACGACTGCATTAGGAGGGAACTCCTAGCCGCACGGCTTTATTAGCTCTATCCAGATTGCCTATAAATAGAGGCCTCCTCTACCCATTTTGGAAGACAGATTTCCAGCATCAAAGCTCTACCAAAATATCCCTATGAAAATCAGGAAGCTGAGAGTGCTAAGAAGCCACCTCCCTCCTCCTTGAAGCCTCCAAAAGTTGGTCCCACCACTAGGCAAACTCCAAAAAAGAAGAGGTTACCACCATTGGTAACCTCTCACCCCCTTATCTTGCATTATGCTTGTATATGTGATATAATTTGCTCCTTACTTTACATATTATTATATATTTGCTTGGGACTTGTTATATTGTTGCTAAAGATCATATCTTTGAACATGTAAATCATATTCCCCTCCCTTTGCATCTTTTGCATGAAAATAGCATCTTTTTTCTCATAAAGATGTGATCTTTGCATTAAAGGTGCATCCTTTGCACCTAAAAATCTTTTTTTTACATAAAAAAATGCATCCTTTGCACTTAAAAATGCTTTCTTTACGTTAAAAGATGCATCCTTCGCACCTAAATCCCATTTCATACATAAAAAATGCATCCTTTGCATTAAAAATCATCTCTTTACATCAAAGTAGCATCTTTTGCTTTCAAAATGGCAACTTTATGCATCCTTTGCTTATAAAATGCTATTTTTCCACATAAAAGATGCATCCTTTGCATTAAAATCCTTTCTTTGCATAAAAAGCATCATTTGCAAAACAAAGAGCATCCTTTGCGCCCAAAAATGTCATCTTTTCATTAAAAATGTCATTTTCATGCATTCCCCCTAGTCCCCATTAGTATCCTTTGGAACGGACCGGTGTACAGATCCCATATTTACATCGTTTATTCCATTAAAGGTGCCACAATCTCTTTAGAAAGGGATAGACCTTGAACCCTATATCTCCGATTATCACTTGAGACGAGTATAGTAGTCCCTACACAAGCTCAATCGTCTCAAGGTATAGGATTGATGGGCTAAGGACACTCCTTTTCTAAAGAACTTCATTTTGGACTATAAAAGAGAGTCCTTCTCTCGATCACGCAAGACCCAAGGTCAAATAGCGATGATCACAAGTCCAAGATGAGGATGGGATCAAAGTCCCGAACACATAAAAATCCAAGGAATCCCGAGCGATAACCAACTAAATGGTTTGCTACGGCAAGGCACCTTGGGTGAACGACGATCCGTTCTTCCCAAGGGGTAACTTAACCTCCGAACCCTAAATCCTTTTTTTCAAAGTTTTGAGGAAATCAAAATGGCGTGGAGACTCCATTTTTCAAATTAAACCGGATGTTTTCAAACTCAAGTGAATCCAAACTAAAAACACAAAAAATAGAATTTGGGCACACATTCACACCCCCTTAGCAAGAACAGCAAGAAGAAGAAGTCTAAATTAAACCCACCATCTGAATAGGTGGATGCATCTGCTAGCAGTTCTCTGTATCCCTCTCTCCAAGTTTCATATTTCGACCTTGTTTAAGCTCGAGTAGGTAAGCTGAGCGATGTTCCTTTACTTACTGGATTAGATAGCTCTGTAAGGGAGTATCCTGAGCTTTAATATGGTCAAGTGATTGTGAGAAGGGCTGCTGACCAGGACTTGGTCAAGAAATTTACTGATAAAGGTTTAACCGCTGAAATATTCCGAGCTCGGTCTGGTTGGTTCACTCCGAGGTAATACTTGTAATCTTTTTGTATCATCATTGCTCTTCTCTTTTGCTCGTCTAATCCTCTTACCCAATTTTGGTCGATTTGATCCCTTTTGTTTACTCGACGTTGTAGTCTCTTGCCATGATAGAACTGGCCACGTCCCACTGGAAAGCTGCGGAGGAGCAGGAGAAGCTGGCCAAGTCCATGCTGGCTCGTAAATCTGATGACCTGAAGGAGCTGGAGGAGGAGCACGCCAAGGTGAAGGAAGAGCACTCCGATCTAGACTCGGCCTATGAGTCTCTGAAGCTTGTGAAAGATGACGCTCTGAAGGCCAAGGCGGATGCTTGGGGGAGCTGGGAAGTGTTAAGAAGGAGCTTGCTGTAGCTAAAGTCGACAAGGAGAAGGTGGATCAAGATCTTGAAGTGGCGACCAAGGTGCTGGAGGAGAGCACTGCCATGCTGATTAAGCAAACTGATGACTTCAAAGCTGCTCATCAATAATGGGAAGTAGAGCTGAAAGCTGTTGTGGATGCTGCCAAGGAAGCTGCTAGCAAGGAAGCAGTGAAAGCTTACAAAGAGAGTGATGAATGCCATGATTATGTCACGAAGAAAGCTAGGTCATTCTTTGACGTAGGTCGGAGCCATATGGCTCGACGTATAGTAGTGGACCCCTCCGTCGACATATCAATCGAACAACTGGCTAAGTGGCCTTCTGAGGACCCATACAATGTGGCAGCTCGTCAAGGTCACCATCTAATGCCTTATAATGAGAACGACCTAGCTACCATTGCCCAAGATGATGCAGATTTGGCATCAGAACCTTGGGTTCCTCCTCCTGTTAAGAACGTCAATTTCAATACTCTTTTGGAGGAGCTTGAGGAACCTGACGAGTTGGATTTTGAAGCCGATCCATCTTCTTGACTTTTGAATATTAGGGTGGTTGTGTAACGAACAAGTTCCAAAACAATTTTATTTTTTCGCTTTATGTATGTATTGATGCCTTGGCCCAGCTTTTTGGGAGGCCTACTAACTCGTAACTTTTATTTGTTCAAGTCATGGCCCGCTTTGGGGGACTTAGTCTTATTTAATCGTAGTTGACTTTTGCTTGAATCTGCTTTGCTTCGATCCAACTATTTGTCTTGAATGTCGAACTAGATTTAATAGGACAGATGAATTGTTACAATTTTTTGATCGGACTTGTTATTTAACAACAAAGTCGACCTTGTGCTTGCATGATTTTTGAAAACGAGATTGACTAAGGGTTGAATATGTTAAGGGAACGAAGCTGACCAAGGGTCGAGCTCGTTAGAATGAGGTTACTTAGATGTCGGACCTGTTAAAGGAACGAAGCTGATTAAGAATTGAGCTTGTTAGAACGAGGTCGACTTAGATGTCAGACCTGCTAAAGGAATGAAGCTGATTAAGAATCGAGCTTGTTAGAACGAGGTCTACTTAGATGTCGGACCTGTTAATGGAATGAAGCTGATTAAGAATCGAGCTTGTTAGAACGAGGTCGACTTAGATGTCGGACCTGTTAAAGGAACGAAGCTGATTAAGAATCGAGCTTGTTAGGACGAGGTTGACTTAGATATCGGACCTGTTAAAGAAACGAAGCTGATTAAGAATCGAGATTCTTAGAACAAGGTCGACTTAGATGTCGGACCTGTTAAAGGAACGAAGATGATTAAGAATCGAGCTTGTTGGAACGAGGTTGACTTAGATGTCGGACCTGTTAAAGGAACAAAGCTGATTAAGAATTAAGCTTGTTGGAACGATGTAAAAATGTAACACAATGTTTGGTTGAATAGAACTACAACTTTTATTGAAGTAGAAACATGCTTACATCAAAAATGGAGAGCTAGAACTATAATAAACTCAAACTTGAAAACTAAACTAACTTCGAAGCTGAATTAGAAAACTGAACTAGAAGTAATATTTGATAAGGTGAGTAGCATGCCATGGGTACTTTAATTCCTCACCACCTGGATGGGCTATCATGTAAGTTCCTTCCTTGACAATTCGAGTAACAATGTAGGGACCTTCCTAGTTGGGAGATAACTTGTTCTGTTGAGTTCTCCTTCCCGTTGCCTCGATTTTCCTTAGCACGTGGTCACCTACTTGGAATGATCTTGTCTTTACTTTCTTATCATGATAACTCTTCATCTTCTGCTTCTAATTGACCATCCATAAATAAGTTGTGTCTCGCTTCTCGTCAATCAAATCTAAGTCAATCAATCTGTTGGTGTTGTTTTGCTCTTGGTCGAAGAAGACTACTCTGGACATAGGAAATCGTAGCTCGGCCGGTACCATGGCCCCTGATCCATATGTAAGAGCGAATGGGGTTTCCCTCGTGGGCCCCCGAATGGTTGTGCGGACAGCCCAAAGAGCAAGGGGAGTTCGTCCAACCAGTTGCTGGGTCGACCAACCAAACCCGTCTTAAGTGCAGATAGGACGAGCTTGTTCGCATCTTCGGCTTGTCCGTTACCTTGAGGATAAGTAACAGATGACTGCCAATGTTTTATGCCCACTTGATTCATTTCTTCTTCGAAAGCTTAGGAGAATTGTAAGCCGTTGTCCGACACAATAGCTCGAGGTATCCCAAAATGGCACCAAATGAAGTCATGAATGAAATTGATGGCCTTTTCCTGTGTAATTCTAGCTAACGGCTTGGCTTCGACCCACTTGGTGAAGTAATCTATGGCAACGATCACATACTTGCAGTTTCCATGGGCGGGTGGGAAGGGTCCAATCAAATCGACGCCCCACATATCAAAAGGCCAAGTGGCGATCACCGGAGTTTGCTCGGTCATAGGCAAGTGAGGTAGGTTGGCAAATCTCTGACACTGGTCGCATTGCTGAATGAAGTCGTGCGTATCAGCCCTCATGTGTGGCTAGTAATAACCCAATATAATCAACTTGTCAGCCAAAGTTCTGGCCCCCGGGTGTCCACCACAAACTCCACTATGCACCTCATGCATTAATTGAGTGATTTCTTGGGGGTGAACGCATCTTAATAATGGCTTGGTGTAGGACCTTCTGAATAGCATATCTCCTTGAATAACGTATCTCAAAGCCTTCTTCTTGATAGCTCGAGCTGCTTTCTCGTCCTCAGGGAGCTCGTCAGTCTCCAAGTATGCTCTCATTTCCTCGATCCAGCACTTGGTGTAAACCCAATCTCTAGTAGTATCTTCCAGGCACTGAATTTGAACCCTTTCATAAGTTGGACGCTCGAGGTAGGAGATAGGCTCCTCGTGAGGTTCGTCTGAAGTAGCCAGCTTTGAGAGTAGGTCGGCTAATTCGTTGTCTTCTCGACCAATCCTCTGAATTTCCTAGAATTCCAAGTCTTTTATCAGTTCCTTCACCAGGTCACAGTATTTGATCAAAGTGAGGATCAGAATTTCATACTCTCCTCTAACCTGGTTGACTATTAGCTGGGAGTCACAATAAGCAATCATAGTCATTTGTTCAAGCATCTGAATTTCAATTTCAATCAGTTGCTTGTCACAAAGCCAAAGTTCAGCGAGTATTAGCTCCAACTCCTAATTTCCAAGTCAATCAAGTTTCAAATGACACAAACAAATTTCTTGACAAACCCCATGCTCCGAATATGAATGAGCTTCATGCAGACCCCGATTTATTCCCTTGTATCAACTCGTATGGTGCTAATGTGAGAGAGGAAGTTCGTATAGCATACATACGAATGGGACCTTGTCAACCGAAAAGAAAACCTAATGATTTTCCATGGAAGTACTATGATGCCAAAACAAGGCGTAGATTCATTCCTACTTGGTTTAAAGATTTTCCTACATGTCTTGAGTATAGCTTAGAGAAGAATGCAGCATATTGTTTGTGTTGCTATCTTTTCAAACCTGAGCATGGAGAACGAGGGGGTGGAGAAACATTTGTTGGCAAGGGGTTCTCTAATTGGAAAGATAAGTCAAGATTTGGTGTTCTTTCTTTAATCAACTTTCTAGCTTGTCGAACATTATTGGAGCTTCTTCCAAGCGCAATGACATGTTTCGATCTGTTCAAATGAAAATGCTTGCTGAAGCAATTAATGATGGTGAGATAATGACAGGGCGAGGTTTGAATCAGGAAAGAACAATTAAACGAACCGGAGACACACGTTGGAGTTCACACTTTGGATCAATTGTTAGTTTGTTTATTTCATTTTCCTCAGTTGTATCCTTTCTTGATATCATGGTGGAGGATGACACATTTGCATATGTTAAGGGAGATGCCAATACTCTAATTGAGGTTATACATCGGTTCGAGTTTGTTTTCCTGTTGCACTTATTGAAATCCATTTTGGGAATAACTTATGATCTATCACAAGCATTACAAAAGAAGGATCAAGGCATTGTGAATGCCATGACTCTTGTTAGCACTTCTAAACAACGATTGCAAGACATGAGAGAAGGTGGTTGGGAGAATTTAATGAATGGAGTTCAAATATTTTGCTCCAGGCATAATTTGATAATTCCAAGTATGCAAGATGCATTTCTCGTTCAAGGGAGACCAAGGCTCAATGAGGAAGATGGCACAAATCTTCATCAATTTAAGGTTGATTTGTTTTATAGTGTGATAGATTCTCAACTTCAGGAGCTGAACAATCGATTTGATAAGAAAAATACGGACTTGCTCTTAAACATGGCTTCTCTTGATCCAAGTAACTCATTCTCTTCGTTTGATAAGACAAGGTTAATCCTGTTTGCAAAGTATTATCCTACTGATTTTTTAGAGATGGACATTGTTGTGCTTGAAAATCAGCTTGATAACTACATTTATGATGTCCGCTTCAACAAAGACTTCTCTAATTTGAAAGGGATTGGAGAGCTTGCAAAAAAATTGAATGAGGTGAATAAGGATGGTATGTATCCATTGGTTTAGTAAAGTTGGCATTGACTTTACCGGTTGGAACGGCCACCGTGGAAAGAGTGTTTTCTGCAATGAAGCTTCTCAAGAGTAGTCTTCGAAATAAAATGGCTGACGATTGGATGAACGATTGCATGGTGTCATATATAGAGAAGGAAAAATTTGTTACCATTACAAATGACGCTGTAATTCATGAGTTTATGCTTATGAAAAATCAAAAACTTCCATCTAAAAATTAGAAAATAGTTTAAGCACCTAGTTTATATGATTCCAACATTGGTGCTCTTTTGTAAGTAGTTTTATATGGGTGCTTATCTTACTTTTGCATATATATGTAAGTTCACCCCAATGCACCTCTTTTGATCACAACTGAATCCATTTTTTGGTTATTGTAATGGTTATTTGCACTTGTAAACACTATGTAGATGGTTCATCATTTTGGTGCTTATTTATTGAAATTTAGCTATATGTCTTTGATTGAGACCAGCGATGGATTCACTTAGAGGCTAAGTGGGCCATCGCCGACACTTAGTTTTAAGAAAAAATAAATTTTTTTAATGTTCTGGTCAAAGAAGTCAAGCAAATTAGAAACACACAAAACCAAACCCAAGCCACGCACAAACTAAGCAGAAAACAATTATGCGCTCTGCGCTCATCTTCACCTACGTGATAGATGCGATCATCGAAATTCGTCGATCTGAGCTGGATGCCTTCTTGTTCACTCTCTCTTTCTCCCTCGATATCTTTCGGTCCTTCTTCTCCGGTTCTCCTACTGCTCTCTCCTTAAACCTCCAAAATTTTCATTCTTCTTGATTTGATTACTGCTCAAAATGCCAAGGTAATTTAAAATTCATTTCAATTTTGCTTTATGATTATGTATTACATCGATTACAATGAGTAATTTTAGATTTATTTGGTGATAAAATTTTAGGATTTGATCATCAGTTTATAACTATCTAGGGTTTCTTTTGGGTTTTTTTTTAATTCTACTCAAGTTTCTAATTTTGATGTTCAATTTTGTGATTTTAGGGTTACTTAGAGCTGATTGTTAAGGGGTAACTAAGCTTCAAACATCTTCAGATTCTGAAAAAAGAAAAGGTACATCTCATCCTATTAGAAATACACCTTATTATTTTTAGAATTTATTTTCCCCTTTGTAGGATTTCTGTATTACCTATTTTATGTGATAATATGTACTATAACATTCTGATTTCTATATACTTTATCAATTTTTTGTGTTTAAATCTTTGCTACAACATTTTATTTTTTTATTTTGTCATTCTTATTATTACAATAGTAATCGAGGCGATGAAAAGATTTTTCAAGCCGGTTAATTGTGAAGAGCAATCACAGTCATTTGTTCAAGCATCTGAATTTCAAGTTCAATCAGTTGCTTATCACAAAGCCAAAGTTCAGCGAGTATTAGCTCCAACTCCTAATTTCCAAGTCAATCAAGTTTCAAATGACACAAATGAATTTCTTGACAAACCCTGTGCTCGGAATATGAATGAGCTTTCTGCAGACCCCGGTTTACGCCCTTGTATCAACTCGTATGGTGCTAATGTGAGAGAGGAAGTTCGTAGAGCATACATACGAATGGGACCTTGTCAACTGAAAAGAAAACCTAATGATTTTCCATGGAAGTACTATGATGCCAAAACAAGGCATAGATTCATTCCTACTTGGTTTAAAGATTTTCCTACATGGCTTGGTATAGCATAGAGAAGAATGCAGCATATTGTTTGTGTTGCTATCTTTTCAAACCTGAGCATGGAGAACGAGGGGGTGGAGAAACATTTGTTGGCGAGGGTTTCTCTAATTGGAAAGATAAGTCAAGATTGGGTGTTCTTTCTTTAATCAACTTTCTAGCTTGTCAAACATTATTGGAGCTTCTTCCAAGCGCAATTGTAAGTACCCCAATCTGGATCACCCTCTTCCGAGCACATGGGAAACACCGCAGACTCACAAACACAGTCTCGAAGACCTATGGCACTCAAAACCCTCAAAAAACCCTCAACCAAACCAAGGGAGGAGCCTTTCTGGGGTAAAAAGGGACAAAAGGACCTTTTGGGAATTATCAGGAAATTGGAAAAGCAAATAAGGTCCGTACGGACCTCTTTGTTGCCATAATTACTGAATCCCCTTAAAGTCCACCATATTCCCTCAAATCCCGGAGAAATCATTACCCCCCATGCATGGTTTGTCCGTACGGACCTCTTTGCATGCCAAGATGGTCCGTACGGACCTCTTTGCACAGGGGATATCATCATTCCAGAATATTCACAATTATCACATATTCCCTCAAATCGAGGAAAACTAAAATTCAGGATAACCTAGGAGGTCCGTACGAACCTCTTTGCATTTTTCTGGCACTATAAATAGAGGGCTCCCCCTCCCATTTTAAAACACACCTCCCTCTTCTCTCTTCTTACCTTAGCCTTCAGGCTCCCCTCTAAGACCCTTCGGGGCAATCCCGGCCCCTTTCGGATCCTTCCGAGGCCTTTCGAGCCCCCTCGTGGTGCTCCGAAGCCTCCCCGAGCGCTCCCGCGACGCTCCCGCGCTGCCCCGAGGCACTCTCGAGGTACTCTGAGGCCCCTCGTGGTACTCCGAGGCCTTGCCTGGTCTTTCCAAGGCGTCCCGGCTCTTTCCGAGTCAAACCGGCGATCCCAAACAACTCCGAAACTCTGCCCGAGTGACTCCTGCCATCCCAACGCACGCCGAAACTCTGCCCTAACGCAGCCTACAATCTCAACTCACGCCGAAACTCTGTCCGCAGACAATCGGCCCCTCTCGAAGCAATCCCGGTCCGTGCCGGAACATCATTCCATCCTCAAACACTATTCCCCAGCGGAAGACAGACACGAACCAACATTGGTAAGGCTTCCTTCCATTACTATTTCAATACATTTCAATACGCAGTGTAAAATGTAGACATCCGACACAGCATGCATTTTTTAAAAGCACACACACACACAACAGTTAAAGAATATTAGGGGTATCCGAAAGACTCATTTTTACGAGGCAACTCGGGTGAGCTCTAAGATTCTAATATTCTCTTCCCGAGGAGTCATCTGACCTCCGTACTCAAAATCTCATCACACAAAAACAGTTTATTATTATTTTTAAACTGATGCCCTTTTTTAATGTTTTGGGCTTAATAAAAAACGGCGTGGCGACTCTACAAAGCAAAACACAGTGAGACACCTCCAACCATCGCTAAAGCGGAATAAAGCCAGATGTCGGGGCGCGAATGCGCTGCCTCTCGGATCCGGGCAAGCATTCCCGAACAGCGACACAATGCGAGATGCAGGGGCCCGCGCGCGAGCCGGATCCGGGTAATTTCAGTTGGCGACTCTGCTGGGGACTTTTTGTTTTAAAATCTTTTTAAACAAAACAAAAGATTTTTAAAACGATGATGAGGGTCAAACTTTCATTTTACCCCTTTCTTTAACTGTTGTGTGTGTGTGCACGTGCTTTACTTTTTATTTTACAAAAAAAAATAAAAAATACAAAAAATGCATCAATGTTCATCTGTGCATACATTTAAAATTCTTCAAAAACTTCTGTTTTACTCAGAAAAAGAATTTTAGAGACCGCACACTACGCACACTGCTGCCTCGGTTACACCGCACACTACTCACACTGCTGCCTCGGTTACACCGCACGCTACGCGCACTGCTGCCTCGGATACACTGCACACTACAACCCTTAACCCGGAGTGGTCTCAGTTGCAGTCCATTTGGTCTTCCTAGGCCTCTTGGACGTGCACGGGATCATTCCAAACATCCCATCCTAGCCAAGCGTCAACCCTGCACGTTTGAGTCTTGAGTCACACTCTGTCCAGACTCGGTTGGTTTTTACCCACTCCGTATCATACAAGCCTAGATACATATCCTATGCCGGCCATTTTCTGAGTCAAAGCTCGGAACTCAAGATCCCTTGCACAAGCAAAGCGATGAAAGGTCATGCTAAAATCTTGACCTGATCTTGATTTTCCGAAGCTACACCCAGACGATGTTCCGTCCCGGATATACATCCATGCTCACATGACACCATGTCATCAAGCCTTTAATACGTCAGCCATGACGATATGACCCAGCTAACGCCTAACGTCACAGATCCCTTGCGCAAGCAAGGTAAAGAGAGGTCATGCCAAACTCTTGACCCGATCTTGACTCAATGGCCGGCTCGGTTCACTATTCACATGGCTAACGCATCAAAACGAACATGACAGGCTCGGTCCTTAGGTTCGATTTTTCTTTTAGGCCGGTGGAAACCGCTTGCCCTATAGGACCCTCGCTGGGGGCTGTCCACCCTGGGATGTCGAAATACAGGTGCAAAACGAGGGGCTTATAGCCGCACAGATGGTCTCCACTGACCCAGGATCTAGCATAGTTGCGAAAAAGAAGAGCAATCTTTTCCAACCTACCTAGGACTCTGAGAAAACACGTTTTAAAGTAAATTAAAACAACAAAAATAAAAAAATATATATATAAAAGAAGCGGAAACCGCATGCCACGTGAGCTTTCCCCCTTTTATCCCGAGAGGCCATTCTTGTGTCTAAACCTTGCCCGTCACCCCCTCCAGCGAACCGAGAGTGGTTGAGAGTACCCAGGAGACGCCTTTTCAGTTTCGAGGTCACAAGGTCCGACAGCCCTTCCGGTTCAGCGGTCAGAACACTCCGCTATTCCCCCATGGCGGGATCAACATATAACAGTGAGGGAAACGAAACCCCGCCCCCGGGAAATTTCCAAACGATGGAAGAAGTTTGGCAAGCTTTCAAGGCTCTCGAAAAACGCCAAGAAGAACAGCAGGCTTGGATTGAATACGCCATGCGCCGTCACGGAATCGTCCCGGTTCCCCAACCCGAGGGAACCTCTGTCCTCATAGAAGACGAAGAAGTGCCTGTTCCCCCGATTTCCCAAAGCTATCAGCAGGTCACTCCTTCACAAAGCTACGGGAACTCAGCAATGCAAAGCAACTCCCGCTCAAAGCACCACTCAGGCCTCAGTCAAGCGGCTCCGATCTGTCAACCGCAGCACAACAAATTTCCCGACCTGCGCGGCAAGCTCAATATCATCGGCGCGTATTGGACCATCTCAAACAAATCCAAATAACATTCAAAATGTTCCCGTGTTCACTTCCTTCTCTCAATATGCCCAGAATTCACCAGGTTTCCCCCACATAACTTTTCCGACCCATATCTTCGGACAGCCTACATTCGCTCGAGCTGCTTCATGGCCTCAAATCCCGTCAACCGATCCACCTCCCGGGGAAAAGGAAAGGAAGCCGCGAGGCGATCCACTACATCCAGAATGGAGTCCAAGAAAGCCGCAATCAAGCGCCCCCGAGAAATAACAATCCTCCCCGGCCGCAGCGTGTTTAGCACTTCGACAACTTCGGAATGCCTCTAAGCCAAGTGTTCGAGGCGCTGGTAAACCAGAACATGCTCAAGCCCCTTGAGAATTATCAACCGAGGAATCCTAACCCGAACATGGATATGAGCAAGCAGTGTGCTTTTCACAACTACCGCGGCCACACCACCGACGATTGCGTCATACTAAAACAAGCAGTCCGGAGACTAATTGAAGAAGGAAAGTTGGAGCGCCCCTGCGGCCCCAATACAGACGGAAATCCATTCCCCCTGAACAATGAGGTGAACAAGGGGAACACAGCCCAACGAAGCAACAAACCTCCTCGCCTACCACAGTTCCAGCATTTCGATAACCTCGGGATGCCCTTGAGCCAAGTCCTCGAGACACTAATAAAGAGGAACATTCTCAAACCCCTCGAGAATTTCCAACCAAAGACTCTCAAGACCAACATTGATATGAGCAAGTACTGCGCCTTCCACAACTACTCCGGTCACACCACCGACAATTGCTTCGTGCTGAAGCAAGTGGTCCAGGGGCTAATCGAAGAAGGAAAGTTGGAACGCCCCCGCGGTCCTAACACGATCGGAAATCCTTTCCCTAGAAATGAGGAGGTAAGCATGGTGGATAAGTCCTCTGCAAATTCCCGTGATGAATGGGGACGTGAAGACGTAACCTGGGGCTTCCGCAATGAAGAATTCGAGAGAAAGAATCCAAGAACGGTTATTCCCCAACAATCCTTTCCGGAATCGGGGCACACCAAGGGATGGATCGAGCCTTCCCCGAGAGATAAGGCGGTTCGAGACGGGCCGAGCAAGTGGCGACATCAAAAACGGCGTGACTTTCACAAACGCGGACCCACGGCCCGGCAAGAAAAGATAGGACGAGAAGCTTGGACTAACCCCCCGTCTCCTGGAGTCTAACTTCGAAAATAAAAGACCCCGAGTCTATTGTATCTAAGTTTGAGTCTCTCGAGTCGATGGCCTTATGCCTAAAGATTATGTGCTTCCCTATGCTTTGAATAAAAGTTCGACCTTTCTGAGTATCCTCATTGCCACTTTAACAAATGATAAATTAACTAACCAAAACAGGTTAATAATGATTCACTTGATAAAGACTAGACACATTAATGAACAATGCATTAAGCAAATCTTTAAGCATGTTGTCAAACGAGAGGAAAATCGGGCCCAGTTGCGAGAATGTTCTAACCAAAATGAATTTGGGAGCTGGCCAAGGGCCTACAAAGACGCAAATCGGAGAATTCTCCGTCGATACTTCGCCCAAAGAATATCGAGTCTTCTTCTCCTTCTACACTCTAAAAAAAACACAAAAAGAATCATACAGTCAAACCTCGTAGGTTCTAGTACTGTTCTCATTCAATCAAGTCCTCCTCGGACATTGTAATTAAGTCTTCAATTTTCCATACGCAAGTTTTCTTTCTTTTCTTGCTAGACTTGAGACATTATTTTGCACCCCACATTACATTTAATGAAATAGTTTTGTTCTATGTGATCACTTGCATTGCTCAACAAGTAATTCCACAAATGATTAATGCTTTGATTAATTGGTGTGAGAAAGTCAATCGATAGCTCCCCATACACCTTACCATACCCCACACAAAGGCCTCCATCAAGTCATACACTTTTCAAAACATGTCCCCACCATCACCTTGACCAAGTCAACGACGGCGGCAACATCAAAGGACAACAACGGGTCACTCGGCATCAAAGATTGACCCCATGTATGACAATGACCTAGGGGCTTGCCTTTGCCCTCCTACGCATCAAGAAAGTTCAAGCAGGGGCTTGTCTTCGCCCTCACGCGCTTCAAAAAAAAAAGAGCTCGAGCAAGGGCTCTAAAAAAAAATATATAATAAAAAAAAATAAAAAAAAAGTTCAAGCGAAGCTACAAAAAAAAAAAAAAAAAAAAACTCAGGCGGAAGCTACAAAAAAAGAGCTCAAGCAGAAGCTTCACAAAAATAAATGAGGTCAAGGACCCAGAGCCAACGATCAAGAAGCAATGGATTCATTGAAACTACCGTCAAATACGACTTGTCAAGGAATCACCTCAAGGCCCGCGCCTCATCATTCAACCTTACGAGCCTTTTCGCCAAAGGCCACGCAAATATTCATGCCCTGGCCCCAAAGCCAAACACAGTTCAACCCCGAACTACGTCGACCTGAGCTCCTTGTCTCAAGGGGAACGTAGGCAACCAGAAATGATCCGGTCATAAACACATGCAAATCCACAAACCCGGTCTCATCAACGACCTCTCCTATGCACAAACCTTCTTTCACACCAGACCAACTCGATCCTTGATACCGGTTGACTTTCTCCTCGTGATTAATCAAAGCATATCAAGTTTTATTGTTGAATAACCCGAACATCAATAAAGGATTTTAAGCAAACAAGTGATCATTGTGAACAAATCAAGTTTTCAAATGTCTCGACAATTCTTCTTTTTCTACAAAATAGGACAATAGAGCTAAACACTGATTTTCTGTCAGCAAGGGCTTCCATACACTTTTACAAGCTTTTCAGTACTCATACTCTCTCAAAAGAGTCAAACCCAAAAGCATTTCTTTTGTGCCTACGTCAAATAAGGCATTCACACAAAAGGGGACCCGTTCCCACCTTTTCAAAAATAAATACGCCCTTGCGAGTGTACATTACGAGTCATTTCTCCCACAAAAGAGAGACGAACTACGTAGACATGAGCCCCTCAAGGGGAACGTAGGCAGCCTTCATTGGTTCGGTCTAAGGAATACACAAAATTCCAAAAATTGATGCCACCAAGGCTCAGGCAAGAAGCAAGCAAGAGATTTTGCGTCTCGGCAAAGCTTTAAAAGTAAATCACAAATCATCACAGTTAAAACACTTCTTGATGAGTTCAAGCACGGTCTACTCTCAAACTCACAACATGCTAAAAGACAACTTAAAACATTTAACAATCAATGTGTCTGCAATGACGATGAATGGATACTCAGTGTTTCAGAAGGTCATTCCATGCTACTCGCGTTTGACCCTTCATCACTCTTTCCTTTCTTCCCTCGTCCCCAACGAGTCTTCTTTCATTCCACATAAGCGAGTTCTGTCTCCCTCACTCCGAGATCAGGAGTCCTCCTAGTCGTGTCAAACGAACCAGTCGCTCTCAGAGCATCGTTCACCCGTGCCTCGGCTCGGATCTCCACCCTACGAGTCCGTAAAGGGGACCTCTCCCGCCGGTCATCAACTCGAGTCACGTAGTCAAACAAAGCGTCTCCCATGACATCCCGAGGGTTAGACCAAGCTTCTGCACTCCTAAGGCTATAGGCAGACGGCAACCTTGCCCAGAATTGCTTCACGCCCGCTCCCAAAACCACTTGGAGTGCAGATATCTTTGCTCATACCAATCCAGGTACTCGGTGTTCAACACAACACTCTCCCGGCGTCGAAGGAGGACCACAGGAGGGAAAGCGAAATACTTCCTACCCTCAGAAAATACAGAAGAGCATCTAAAGCTGCCAAGCAAAGCAGGGGCTTCCCCCTCTCATGAACCGATCCCCAGTCGCCAGACGGTCAATACCATGAAGAGTCTCCCCCAGCACCAACGGGACAATATCCTCTCCAGCTCTGCAGTGCCCAACCACACCTAGCAAAGTGCCATCACAAACCCCAAGGGAGCTGACCATGAAAAGCGTCGCTATCACGCACAAGGCAAATGCATCCCAAGAGACATCACTCTCATCATCAACCATGAACCGCTCCGGCAGCGCAGAAATGTCAATATGACCCGAATCAAGGATCATGCCCACACTTCTTCCAACGAAGTCCGAAGAAAGCACACAAGCTTCACGCTCACGGCGACCGCCAAGCAAAAGAAGCGAGATGGTCTCCACCTCCGGTCCTCCAACCAAAGCCCGAAAATCCTCAAAGGTGGGCACAACCTCATTGTAGGAGAAACAATACACATGCCTCCTAACATCCCAGAACTTCGCGGCAGCCCGCAACAACTCCCCATCAGGAACCAACTCCTTAAAGGACCAAACCGAGCAAAGTTGAAACCTTACCTCGAAAGCCCGCCTTTGATGCCTCATACGGCATCGCATCCACGTTTTCAGCCGCTCAAGGAAGTGTGCTTGCCGCTCCTGTGAAAGCCTTGGCAAATTTCTTGGAACGTACGAAGAATCCATGGAAAAAATGGAGGTTCCTAGAGAAAATGGGGAAGAAAGCTCGAAAGGACTGCAAAATGGGAAGAGAGAGAAGTTCAGACATCCTGAAAACATTTATTTCCTCCCCAAAAGCAAAGCTAGTCCGTACGGACCTCCTTGCATGCTAGGTCTGTCCATACGGACCTCTTTGCAGTCTGGCCCCACTTTCCCAGCAAGCAGGCCAACAACCATGTTCCCAGCAGAACCTTGCTCCAAACTGCCCAAACTCTGGCCAAAGCCATTTTCGGCAAGCACACGCTACCCACAAACATACTCTCAGCTCACGTGGCATGCACAAAAAAAAAAATAATAATAGCAACAATTCCTAGGACAATTCCCGGGAATCACAAAGACATATTACATCTTAGAATAAAATGCTTTGCGATACAAATGCAAATGTTTTATCACAGGTACATATAATGTCTGTTGCTAAACAAAAAAAAAAGAAGATATGGAAAGAGGGAAAGCAAATGAACCCTAATCCGACTCTTCAGCATCATCATCATCACCCACATCCTCAAGCGAGAAGTCGGGCATCCCGGTAAACTCGCCAGCCACACCCTCGTCGTCAGAATACTGAACCCCCTCCTGAGGTGGGTACTCAAAATACTCGGAAGGGTCGAACCCGATAAAAGGATCGAAGTAGGCATGCTCTGACGAACCCTCACCCTGTGCATCCGGCGGAGGAAAGAACTGATAAAGGGTCTGCGACCTCGGAGCTCCCGAAGATGTCCCGGCATCCATGCTATGCCGCCCCCGCGAAGGTCCCTCCTGCTGTGGCTCCGGCTCGGCTCTAGGTGGGGGAACATCCACAGAATGCCTCGAAGGCATCGGCTCGTACGCCTGCACACGCCGCGAAGACCGGCAAGACAGCTTCCCCGCCAACTTCTTCGCAAAGGACCGCATCGCCACATAACGGCGGGTCAGCATGTCATAAGCTCTCCCCGGGACCTGCACAAGCAAACAGCCAAAGAAATGCTCAGCTAAAGAGATACAGGCATACTCAACAAAAGAGAAAAATACAGAAAAGATGCCAAGATGGAAAAGAGTAAGCACACTCACCGACATATCAGGATCCACTCGGTAGGCAGCTGGAGCCTGCTCAGGGACGGGTACAGACACCCTCCTCCTCGATGAGTCCCCACGGACATATGTGAAATCCGGCCCAGGCACCGGAACCTCTGGGGGACCCTGCGCACCAGCCTCCCTCTCCCTCGCCAACACTTGTGGCGTCCTCAACTTCCTCCTCACGAAGGCCCCATACTCCTTTCCAAACAAAATAAACTCATCGGCACTCACGCCGCCAAGATACCTCTCAAACTCCAGCACATCCATATCACGGGCATCCATCATCCCGAAGAGAGGGTCCCTCGGAGCCAAGGGAAGCATACCCGGGCCATGCTGCCCGAAGACCCTCTCTCCCAAGTACATGACGTCGCAGGTCAGGCCCCGCAGCATCTTCCTCTGCGCTGTCACCACGGGAGCACCCTCGAAATCATCAGCCTCATACCGAGCCCAGGGGTACAGATCAAACTCCGCCGGGCTATCTCTTTGCCCTTATAATCTTTGCCCCTGGCTGTCTAAAGGCCTACTTCAGCAGATTCGATGCAGTTTGGTCCTTAACCCATCAACGCAAGCACCGGCCGTCAGTGTAAGCCCGGACTTTGCCCACTCAACGGCAATTCAACCACCGGCCGTCAGTGTAAGCCCGGACTTTGCCCACTCAACGACAATTCAACCACCGGCCGTCAGTGTAAGCCCGGACTTTGCCCACTCAATGGCAATTCAACCACCGGCCGTCAGTGTAAGCCCGGACTTCGCCCACTCAACGGCAATTCAACCACCGGCCGTCAGTGTAAGCCCGGACTTCGCCCACTCAACGGCAATTCAACCACCGACCGTCAGTGTAAGCCCGGACTTTGCCCACTCAACGGCAATTCAAGAACCGGCCATCAGTGTAAGCCCGGACTTTGCCCACTCAACGGCAATTCAAGAACCGGCCGTCAGTGTAAGCCCGGACTTCGCCCACTCAACGGCAATTCAACCACCGGCCATCAAAGTAAGCCCGAGCTCCTTCCCCAACAAGTCAAAAGGGAAGTCATACAAGACTACATATTCCCAGCACCGGCCATCAAAGTAAGCCCGGACTTCGCCCACTCAATGGTAAAACAAGCGCAAGAAGGAGCCAACACCTCCCAGCACAAATCTCAAGGCACAAAACGCCTCCAAAACACTCATCGACAACGCAAACACCAGCCATCAAAGTAAGCCCGAGCTCCTTCCCCAGCAAGTCAAAAGGAAGTCGTACAAGACTACATATCCCCAGCACCGGCCGTCAATGTAAGCCCGGACTTCGCCCACTCAACGGCAAAACAAGCGCAAGAAGGAGCCAACACCTCCCAGAACAAATCTCAAGGCACAAAACGCCTCCAAAATGCTCATCGACAACGCAAGCACCGGCCATCAAAGTAAGCCCGACGTCACCCTCTCAGCAGGAAAAGCCCCTACAAGGCCACGATGATCCCCAACAGAAGAACACCGGCGGCCATCGTAAGTCCAACTTCCTCCCCAGCAGATAAAGCACGAGGCATCTACACCTCTCGCAATCAAAGCTCAAGGCAGCCATGCCTCCACAAACCGCAGTCAGAAGACGACTCAAGTCTTCATACATGACACACCCGCAGCCCGAAGATGATTCAAGTCCTCACGCATGGCAAACCGCAGTCAGAAGATGACTCAAGTCTTCATACATGACACACCTGCAGCCAGAAGACGATTCAAGTCCTCACGCATGGCAAACCGCAGTCAGAAGATGACTCAAGTCTTCATACATGACACAACCGCAGTCAGAAGACGACTCAAGTCTTCATACATGACACAACCGCAATCAGAAGATGACTCAAGTCTTCATACATGACACAACCGTAGCCAGAAGATGACTCAAGTCCTCACGCATGGCAAACCGCAGTCAGAAGACGATTCAAGTCCTCACGCATGGCAAACCGCAGCCAGAAGACGATTCAAGTCCTCACGCATGGCAAACCGCAGCCAGAAGATGATTCAAGTTCTCACGGATGGAAAACTGCAACCAGAAGACGATTCAAGTCTTCATACTATCTCCAGCCCGGAAGGCTTTAAACCACTCGATCCGGAAGACCGTATAAACCTCCCACATCACTATCTCCAGCCCGAAAGGCTTTAAACCACTCGGTCCGGAAGACCGTATAAACCTCCCCCATCACTACCTCCAGCCCGGAAGGCTATAAACCACTCGGTCCGGAAGACTGTATAAATCAGCCAAACTACTATCTCCAGCCCGGAAGGCTTTAAACCACTCGGTCCGGAAGACCGTATAAACCTCCCCCATCACTACCTCCAGCCCGGAAGGCTTTAAACCACTCGGTCCGGAAGATTGTATAAACCTCCCACATTACTATCTCCAGCTCGAAAGGCTTTAAATCACTCGGTCCGGAAGACCGTATAAACCTCCCACATCACTATCTCCAGCCCGAAAGGCTTTAAACCACTCGGTTCGGAAGACCATATAAACCTCCCCCATCACTACCTCCAGCCCGGAAGGCTTTAAACCACTCGGTCCGGAAGACCGTATAAACCTCTCACATTACTATCTCCAGCCTGGAAGGCTTTAAATCACTCGGTCTGGAAGACCGTATAAATCTCCCAAATCACTATCTCCGGCCCGGAAGGCCTTAAACCACCCGATTAGGAAAATAGTAAAGTTTCCATCCCAGGACACCACCACGTCCTCACAATTGACCTTGGCGGTCACCACATCTTAGGACACCACCCCGTCCTTACCACTGACCTCGGCAGTCACACGATACTTCAGGGCACCATCACGCCCACATACACTCACAATTTCACGACCTCTGAACTACGACCAGGCTTGATTCCCGCTAGGGATACGTAGGAATCCTATCACAGGGTCCAGCCATCGACCTATACGGTCACCCAGGACGCCGTAACGTCCTCACCATCGACCTATGCGGTCACCCACAGGACACCACCACGTCCATACACAAAGTTTCAGTCAGAGGACCCTTTCCATCCTCGTGCACCACAAACACTCACCTCACACCCAAACTATGATTAGGCTTGATTCCCGCCAGGGATACGTAGGAATCCTATCACAGGGTCCAGCCAATTGACCTAAACGGTCACACAATAGGACACCGCCACGTCCTCACCCCGACCTCCATGGTCACTTCCTCTCTCAGCATGCGATCCAGATTAGGAACCTTATCTTATCAACGACCCCACTTCCTCCGTAAGTGACATCGTTGAGGGGCTTCTGTAAGTACCCCAATCTGGATCACCCTCTTTCGAGCACATGGGAAACACCGCAGACTCACAAACACAGTCTCGAAGACCTATGGCACTCAAAACCCTCAAAAAACCCTCAACCAAACCAAGGGAGGAGCCTTTCTGGGGTAAAAAGGGACAAAAGGACCTTTTCGGAATTTTCAGGAAATTGGAAAAACAAATAAGGTCCGTACGGACCTCTTTGTTGCCATAATTACTGAATCCCCTTAAAGTCCACCATATTCCCTCAAATCCCGGAGAAATCATTACCCCCCATGCATGGTTGGTCCGTACGGACCTCTTTGTATGCCAAGATGGTCCGTACGGACCTCTTTGCACAGGGGACATCATCATTCCAGAATATTCACAATTATCACATATTCCCTCAAATCGAGGAAAACTAAAATTCTGGATAACCTAGGAGGTCCGTACGGACCTCTTTGCATTTTTCTGGCACTATAAATAGAGGGCTCCCCCTTCCATTTTAAAACACACCTCCCTCTTCTCTCTTCTTACCTTAGCCTTCAGGCTCCCCTCTAAGACCCTTCGGGGCAATCTCGGCCCCTTTCGGATCCTTCCGAGGCCTTCCGAGCCCCCTTGTGGTGCTCCGAAGCCTCCCCGAGCGCTCCCGCGATGCTCCTGCGCTGCCCCGAGGCACTCTCGAGGTACTCTGAGGCCCCTCGTGGTACTCCGAGGCCTTGCCTGCTCTTTCCAAGGCGTCCCGGCTCTTTCCGAGTCAAACCGGCGATCCCAAACCACGCCGAAACTCTGCCCGAGTGACTCCTGCCATCCCAACGCACGCCGAAACTCTGCCCTAACGCAGCCGACAATCTCAACTCACGCCGAAACTCTGTCCGCAGACAACCGGCCCCTCCCGAAGCAATCTCGGTCCGTGCCGGAACATCATTCCATCCTCAAACACTATTCCCCAGCGGAAGACAGACACGAACCAACATTGGTAAGGCTTACTTCCATTACTATTTCAATACATTTCAATACGCAGTGTACAATATAGACATCCGACACAGCATGCATTTTTAAAAAGCACACACACACACACACAACAGTTAAAGAATATTAGGGGTATCCGAAAGACTCGTTTTTACGAGGCGACTCGAGTGAGCTCTAAGATTCTAATATTCTCTTTCCGAGGAGTCATCTGACCTCCGAACTCAAAATCTCATCACACAAAAATAGTTTATTATTATTTTTAAACTGATGCCCTTTTTCAATGTTTTGGGCTTAATAAAAAACGGCGTGGCGACTCTACAAAGCAAAACACAGCGAGACACCTCCAACCATCGCTAAAGCAGAATAAAGCCAGATGCCGGGGCACGAACGCGCTACCTCTCAGATCCGGGCAAGCATTCCCGAACAGCGACACAATGCGAGATGCCGGGGCCCGCGCGCGAGCCAGATCCGGGTAATTTCAGCAATGACATGTTTTGATCTGTTCAAATGAAAATGCTTGCTGAAGCAATTAATGATGGTGAGATAACGACAGGGCGAGGTTTGAATCAGGAAAGAACAATTAAACTACCCAGAGACACACGTTGGAGTTCACACTTTGGATCAATTGTTAGTTTGTTTACTTTATTTTCCTGAGTTGTATCCTTTCTTGATATCATGGTGGAGGATGACAAATTTGCAGATGTTAAGGGAAATGCCAATAGTCTAATTGAGGTTATACATCGGTTCGAGTTTGTTTTCCTGTTGTACTTAATGAAATCCATTTTGGGAATAACTTATGATCTATCTCAAGCATTACAAAAGAAGGATCAATACATTATGAATGCCATGACTCTTGTTAGCACTTCTAACCAACGATTGCAAGACATGAGAGAAGGTGGTTATGAGACTTTAATGAATGGAGTTCAAATATTTTGCTCCAAGCATAATTTGATAATTCCAACTATGCAAGATGCATTTCTCGTTCGAGGGAGACCAAGGCGCAATGAGGAAGAGGGCACAAATCTTCATCACTTTAAGGTTGATTTGTTTTATAGTGTGATAGATTCTCAACTTCAAGAGCTGAACAATCGATTTGATAAGAAAAATACGGACTTGCTCTTAAACATGGCTTCTATTGATCCAAGCAACTTATTCTCTTCGTTTGATAAGACAAGGTTAATCCAATTTGCAAAGTATTATCGTGCCGATTTTTCAGAGATGGACATTGTTGTGCTTGAAAATTAGCTTGATAACTACATTTATGATGTCCGCTTCAACAAAGACTTCTCTAATTTGAAAGGGATTGGAGAGCTTGCAAAAAAATTGATTGTGGTGAATAAGGATGGTATATATCCATTGGTTTACTTACTAGCAAAGTTGGCATTGACTTTACCGGTTGGAATGGCCACCGTGGAAAGAGTGTTTTCTGCAATGAAGCTTCTCATGAGTAGTCTTCAAAATAAAATGGATGATGATTGGATGAACGATTGCATGGTGTCATATATAGAGAAGGAAAAATTTGATACCATTACAAATGTAGTCGTAATTCATGAGTTTCTACTTATAAAAAATCGAAAACTTCCATCTAAAAATTAGAAAATAGTTTAAGCACCTTGTTTATATGATTCCAACATTGGTGCTCTTTTGTAAGTAGTTTTATATGGGTGTTTATCTTACGTTTGCATATATATTTAAGTTCACCCCAATGCACCTCTTTTGATCACAACTGAATCCAGTTTTTGGTTATTGTAATGGTTATTTGCACTTGTAAACACTATGTAGATGGTTCATCATTTTGGTGCTTATTTATTGAAATTTAGCTATATGTCTTTGATTACCAATCAATTGTTTCCCTTGTTTGTGAGTTTTGCTTTTTCTATATTATTAATCAATACTGGTTGTTTCCTTTGGCAAGCAAGTTGCTTTTTTTTTGGATTTTGGTGAACTGTCTCTCATAACTGTCTTTTATTTGCAGGTTATTTCAGTTTGTAAAAGCTCACATTACTTGGTTCTAATGGAGATAAATTTTTCATTTACGTTCTTCCACCTTCAATGTCGGGTAAGTACTTTTCAAGATTGTATTGAATATTGGTTTTATGTATGGTTGAGTTATTTGCACTAGCCTATCATTCTGTTAGTTGTTTACACTACAAGAAAGTTGGTTGTTTACGGCACTCAATTACGGCGGGTGTGTAAGTACCCAAATCTGGCTCATGCCTTCCGGTTAAATTTCCCGGCAATTTAGGTAAGTTTCCCGGTAATTCCCTGGACCTTCCTAGTGTTCCGGAAATATTCCGGAACTGTTCCAAATTATATAAGGGCTGAAAGGGAAGCTTCCCAATTAAGAAACACGTTTTTCTTAATTTGGGAAACCTCTAGAATTTGCCACCTTGCATGGTTCTAGAAACATGCTGAGTCACAAGGGATAATGCCGCACGGCTGCATTAGCTCAAGGTCTCTGGCCGCACGGCTTCATTAGCCTTATCCAGACTTCCTATAAATAGAGCCCTCCTCTACCCATTTTAATAACCAACAACAAGGCCATCACACACATATAATATGAAGAAAATCCTCCCAAGAGCTGCTGGAAGTCCAAGAAGGTGAAGAAGAAGGCCAAGAAGTCACCTCCCTCCTCCTTGAAGATCACAAGATCAAGTCCTCCTCCTAGCTCCGTCCAAAGAAGAAGAGGAAGCCATTGGTAACCTCGCACACCCTAACCTTGCATCCTAATTGCCCTATGTGATTATAATTGCTCATTGCATTTCATACATAGCTATTATCTTGCTTGGGACTTGGTAGTTTATCATAAAGATCATATCTTTATATCCCATTTCCCCTTTGCATGCATTAGGCATCCCTTGTCATTAAAGATGTAATCTTTGAATCAAGGTGCATCCTTTGCACCTAAAAAACCCAGTTTTCAATAAAAATGTCATCTTTATGCATCCTTTGCATGTAAAAATTCAATCTTTATGATAAAAATGCATCCTTTGCATATGAAATCCTTTTTCAAGCATCCTAGGCATTAAAGATCATATATTTATCCTAAATTAGCATCCTATGCTTTTCAAAATACAATCTTCATGCATCCTTTGCATATTCAAATCCCAATTTCTTCACAAAAATGCATCATTTGCATAAAAATCATGTATTTATGCATCCTTTGCAAATAAAGATCATTTCTTTAAATCAAAATGCATCCTTTGCACCCAAAAATGTCATCTTTTCATTAAAAATGTCATTTTTACATGCATTCCCCCATGTCCCCCATTAGCAACCTTGGAACGGACCGGTGTAAAGATCCTATCTTTACATCGTTCCTTCCATAAAGGTTTCATAATTTCTTTAGAAAGGGACAACCTTGAACCCTATATCTCCTATTATCACTTAAGATGAGTATGAAGCATCCATATGAGCTCGACCGTCTTAAAGTGTAGGATTGATGGGCTAAGGACCCTCCTTTTCTAAAGAACCTCATCTTTGACTATAAAGGGAGTCATTCTCCCGATCACGCAAGTCCCGAGGTCCAAAAATGCGATGATCACAAGTCCAAGATGAGGACGGGATCATAATCTCGAATACATAAATCCAAGAAATCCCGAGCGACAACCAACAAATGGTTTGTACGTCCGGAAGACGACTTGGGACATTCCCTCCCCCTATTTTCAAACACATGCACACAAGAAAGCACGCAAGCAAGCACGATTAATGAAATCTTGGGAGACTTGCTCCGGCAAGGCACCTTGGGTGAACGACGATCCGTTCTTCCCAAGGGGTAACTTAACCTCCGAACCCATAAAAATCCTTTTTTCAAAGTTTTGAGGAAATCAAAATGGCGTGGCGACTCCATTTTTCAAATTAAACCGGATGTCTTCAAACTCGCGTGAATCCACAATTTTGGGCACACATTCACAGTTTGGCGACTCTGCTGGGGACATCCCAAAGGAGAAAAGCTTTTATTTTCAAAACAAAAATCGATACTCAGTATATAGGTGGAAACCACTTGCCCTTCCTGTACAATCCCTGATGTGGGAGTTGGGATAACCGGTGGTTTAACAATCCCACGTACCAGTATCCCTTTTCGAAAATTTTTTTGAAAAAATATAAAAGAAAGCTTTTCCCTTTGAGCGGGTTAGACTCCCGTCGCTGATTTCATTAATCGTGCTTGCTTTCTTTACCTTGCATTGCATCATTTGCATCTTGGAATTTGTGCATACTTTGAACGGGAAACAACCCAAAAAATAGCAAAAGGAGTGGAACCTGGAAAATTGATCCATGCAGTCGTACGGCTCAATCCTCCTTGGATTCTGACCGGGCGACCTCAGTGGCAATTCCACCAGAAAAATCATGGTTAATCCGGGCAAATCCTAGCAGCCTTGGGGCTACTCGGCTCCATGACCGACTGGGCTCCGAAAAATTTACGTGCTTACGTGTTGCATTTTCCCCGTCCCAAAAATCATTCCTTTAAAACACATTTCATGAAAATCTCTGTTTTAACTCAAAAAGGAACATTTTTAGGAGACCGCACACTACGCGCACCTGATATATCATGTACACTTTGCACGCACGTCCTTCAAACCCGAGGGTGGTTCCGGTGCGATCCACGGACAGCCTCTTACGATGCTCCCGGCGCGCACGGAATCATCCCAACCTCCCCATGGCGGCCGGTGTCGACCAATGCACACCCGTGTCACACATTTCAAAAACCGTGACTTTTGGTTGGTTTTTGGTCTAGTCCGTGTCATATAGCCCAGTTGCATACCCTCGTAAAGGTCAAGCCTTAGTTCATAATGGAAGCCAAGATTTTCGCTCAAGTGGAACTCTGCCAAAATTCCGACAAGGAAAAATTGGTAGGATCTTGACTCCGACATTGACTTTGACTTTGACCCTCACGGAATGCGTAAGAGTCAAGACCTAGTCTTTGCCAACAAATCAAAAGATCTTTCGCTCAAGCGAAGCTCTGCCAAAATTCCGACAAGGAAAAATTGGCAAGATCTTGACCCGGCATTGACTTCGATTCTGACTCACGCCCGACGTATGCAACGAAGTTCAATGTGACACTGTGTCATCCGGCTTTTACCGCCCGACCCATGCCTATTATCCTCTCGGACATTACCAAAAGTCAAAACGTCATTCGCTCAAGCGAAATTCTGCCAAAAATCTATCAAGGCAGAAAGACGAGACTTTCCCGATATTGCCTTGACTATAATCCGCATCGCTCGTGCGTTGAAAGTTCCTATGACCCGCTAGACCCGTTAGGAGCGTTCTTTACTCTCGGTCGGTGGGATCCGCGTGCCCTATAGGACCCTCGCCCGGGGCTGTCCACCCTGGGAGGTCAAAATACAGGTGGAATACGAGGGGCTTATAGACGTAGTGACGGAACCCATCGATCCAGATCTAGAGTAGTTGCGAAAAAGAAGGGCAAATCCCCTTTTCCAACCAAATAGATATTAATAAAAGACAACTGTTTTTAAGTAAACCGGAAGATTCTAATTTGCATATTGCCTCGAGCCTTCACTCAAACACCTACCCCGAGTCTAAACCTTTCCTATCCCTTTCCCGCAGCCGAGAAAGAAGTGGGTGAGAACACCGGGCCGCCGACTTGTTAGCGCGGTGAATTCTCGCACAGGTTCGCGAGAATCCTCGCCTCGGTCGGTCCCAAAGAGTCAAAATGTCCGATTCAACAGAGAACAGTACTGGTTTGGGTAACCAGATGACTAGGGAAGAAGAGCTAGCCTTAGCCCTGGAAAACAGTCGTAAGGCCCATGAGGAGCAGCAGGCCATACTCATTGATGCGCTACGCCGTCATGGGGTCCAGATAGTGGTAGAGCCTAACGGTTCCTTAGTTATGGTAGAAGATGAAACTCCAGAAGTAACCATCCCAGCCCCCCTAGCCTATAACCAATGCCCTCCTCCATCCACATATGATCCTTTGCCAAAGACTGTCCCTTTTCAGCCTTTTCCAGTATCCCAAGCCATCAGGGTCCCGACACCCTCTCCTCCTCAGATAAGACCCAGATTTGTTCCCTACCAACAGAGAACAAATGCCACAACTATCCCTGCAACGCAGCCTCTGCACTACCCTATGGGATTCGCTCCCTCTCCCCAGTATGGGCCGTCCCAGACAAATTCCAGGCCTCAGAATCAATCAAGTGACCTTTTCAACTCCTGCCCTGCCACAGCAGATCTTCCACCCCCAACCTTGCCAATAGGATCCCACGAGGCTCCTTTTTCCTACTTCTGCAACTACGAGCCTAATTCCTATGTCTCTGGTCAACCTCAGGGAAACACAGGACCAGGCCAAGTCTACACCTACTTCCCTTCCAAAGACCCCCAAGCCATAGTACCAGCTACCACTGTGCCACCCACAGTCCTGCCACTCAAATCTGACAAGCCTGCTTCAGAATCGAAACCGTCCCCCGACCCCAACATGACTTGGTTGATGGAACAAGTTAAGTCCATGCAAGAGAAGTTCGGAGAACCGAACACCAAAAAGGCGGCATACCAGACATCGACCCAGCAAAATTGTCCCTCTTCCTCCAAAATTCCGAATGCCAGAGATTGAAAAGTTCAACGGCACTGATTGTCCCCGGACTCATATTAAAAGCTACCTTCTTGCCATGCATGAGAGCCAAGGACTGTACACATCAGCAAATGGCCGACCATTTTCAGCTGTCATTAAAGGGGTCAGCTCTTAGATGGTTCCTGCATGTAAAGCCAGAGGCCCGAGCCACCTGGGACCAGATTAAGGAAGCATTTTTGGAGAAGTATAAGGCTAACTTGAATTGGGAAACCAGCAGGAATGACCTACAAGGCACTCTACAGCCGCCTGCATTTGAGCCAGTTGAGTGAATTTTACAGGAGATGGAACTGGAAGCTCAGTGAAATGATGACCCCGCTGAATGAAGAGGAACAGATGGAGATCTTCCAATCCTGCTTAAAGCCTCAACTAAGGGTTCAAATTGGCAATTACTATTATCCTGACCTTCGGGCAATGGTAAATGCTGGTACCATGTTTGAAAATGCCTTCAACATGGCCCCGGCCACAGGATCAGCCAACTCTTATCGCTACAAAGCACTAGTGTCAAACGCTCCGGCTGTCACTATAAAAGGAAAAGAAACGATCGGCACTGTCAATTACATCCAGAATGAGAAAGTGGGACAGAATTCAAGCCAAGTAGCTGCAAAGCCAAGACCTCGCTTCTATACCGCAGAAGATTTTGGAATGCCACTAGAAAAGGTCTTTGACGGTTTGGTAGCCGAAGGACTCATCAGACCTCTGGAAAACTGGAAACCCAAAACCCTAGTGTCAGAATGGACGAAACCAAGCATTGCCGCTTCCACAAATATCATGGGCATAACACCAATGATTGCACCTACCTGAAGCTCCTGATCTCTCGCCTAATTGAAGAAGGCAAGCTGGAACCACCTCGGGGTCCTAATGTGGTCAAGAACCCTCTTCCTGCTAACAATCAGGTCAACATGATCGAGTTCGGGGAGACAAATGCAGTCAACTTTGGAAATCCAGAGATCATAGACATTCTGAAATTCAATGTTCCTTATGCTGAATTACAAGGAAAGTGGAAAGATTTGATTAATGCCGCCGCCATGGAAGGACAGTTTGGGCCCATAGTCGGAACTGATTTCGTTAATGTTGTCAGAGCCCGGCCTCTTTTCTATGATATCGAACCAATAACCATGGTCAAGATTACAGAAGAAAGGCTCACTTATGAAGACTGCGAGTTTGAAGTGAAACAATCCATGTTAATGAAAGTTTCTTCAGAGCCCTTCATCATCCATGATGAGCATAATGTATTTGTAATGGCTCTTACTGCTCCCGAGGATCAGTCCCACTCGTTTGGGAAAAGGTGGAAAGAAGAGTGAACCAAATGTAAGACTTTTGGGATGAAGAAAGCTGTATCTCGGATGCCGAAAGCACAACCGGTCCTACCGCCCTGAGGTACGTATGATAAAGTCAAGTTCGAAAGGAGATTCCGCCGGATCGGGCCGTATTCCCCATGGAAATGGTGAAAAAAAGGCAATTATGATCCACAGGATGCACAGCCAAATGAGAATGCTGACAAGACTGCTACCCCCCAGGGCAACAACAAGAAGGAGTGAGATCCCGGTCTAACCCTTGTCAAACACCCTCGAGTCAATAAGTAGTGTAGGGTCCAGAGTCAGTAGCGTCTATTCAGTCGAGTCAGGAATCTTTGAATTCCGCCCTTCCGAGTCATCCGAAGGCCTCACGCCTGAGGACTATCAAAATGTAATCGATGTCATCTTTCCCTTTATTTTGAATGAAATGACAGATCTTTCTGAGTATCCTCTTATTGCCAACTTAACAAATGATAAATTAACTCAAAACATAACAACAGTTAATAATGAATCATTTGAACAAGATGCAAACACACTAAATGAACAATACATTAAAGGAATCTTTAAGCAGGTTTCACAAAAAGAGGAAAACCGGGCCCAAGCTGCCGAGGAGGTTTTGACAAGTGTGAACTTGGGTACTGTCGAGGAACCGAAAGAGACACAGATCGGAAACTTCTTCCAGGGGGTTAACGGGACGGACCGATCGATCCGCTCGTAGAATACGTCGACGTGTTTGCATGGTCATACAGTGGATATGTCGAGGCTAGACAGCTTCAATAGTAGAGCACGTAATCCCTCTAGCACCGTATGCTAAGCCGCAGCGTAAATTGAGGAAGATCAAGCCGAGTGGTCTCTACAGGTCAAAGAAGAAATTGAGAAGCTCTTTGCCGGGTAGGATTCATCGTAGTCATCGAATATCCGACATGGTTATCCAATATTGTGACCGTCACCAAGGCCAATGGGAAGGTGCGCCGCTGCGTGGATTTTCGAGATCCGAACAAGGCCGGCCAAGGCGATTACCCTTTGCCAAACATAGACATTACGGTGGACTCCACCGCCGGCTACGAAGTCAAATCCTTCGTTGATGGCTTCGCAGGCTACAACCAGATCAAGATGGCCGAGGAAGACCAAGAAAAGACAGCCTTCACCACACCGTGGGGAACTTACTGTTATACAGTGATGCCATTTGGGCTTAAGAACGCCGGGGCTACTTACCAAAGGGCAGCGACCGCGCTTTTTCATGACATGATCTACAAGGAAATTGAGGTCTACGTAGACGACATGATAATCCACTCCAAAGGCGAGGATGGGCAGCACTTTGTTGACCTGCAAAAGTTCTTTGAGAGGCTGAGACAACATTCCATGAGACTAAACCCTGCCAAATGCACCTTCGGAGTGACAAGGGGAAAAGTGCTTGGGTATATGGTCACGGAGCGAGGTATCGAAGCGGACCCCCGAAAGATCAAAGCCATTATGGATATGAGGCCACCTCGAACCCAGACAGAAGTCAAGAGCTTTATGGGAAAACTGCAGTACATCAGCCGTTTCGTCAATCAGTTGACCACTATGTGCGAACCCATCTTCAAGCTCATGAAGAAGAATGTAGACACAGAATGGACCGAAGAATGCCAGGATGCTTTTGACCAGATCAAAGCATACTTAGTACATCCTCCAGTGTTATGCCCCCCACATAGACAGAAACCTCTTCTGCTCTATCTCACTGTCACTGATACGGCGGTTGGGGCTATGCTTGCTCAAGAAAAGAAAGACTCTCGGGTAGAGAATTCCATTTACTTTGTCAGCCGGAAGCTGCAGGGAAGTGAGCTCAATTACTCAGCGTGTGAAAAGACCTGTGCAGGACTGGTCTGGGTAGTCGACAAGTTGAAGCATTATATGTAAGCCCACCCTGTAAATTTGGTCTCAAAAATGGACCCTATCAAATACATCTTTGATAAGCCTTCCCTCTCGATGCGTCTAGCAAAGTGGTCCTTCTTCTTAGCAGAGTACGACATCAACTATGTGACCAGAAAAGCCATCAAGGGTCAAACGTTGTCAGACCACCTGGCAAACTTCCCCAGTAATGAGGACAGAGGGCCTGAACCCCAATTCCCAGATGAAGGGATCTTTGCAGTCGAGCCCGAAAACCGATGGCAATTATTCTTTGACGGAGCCGCTAACAAAAGAGGAAATGGCATAGGAATGCTACTGGTCGATCCGAGAGATGAGCACACGCCAATAGCCCTCAAGTTGAAATTCCCTGCCACAAACAATGTTGCCGAGTACGAAGCCTGCATTGCTGGTTTGGAAGCTGCCTTAGAAAGGAATGTCAAGGAGCTCGAAGTTTACGGAGACTCAGCCCTGATCATCAATCAGGTTTCCAACAAATGGAAGACTGTGGACCCTAATCTACAGCGGTATCATGCCCATATGGAGGAGTTGACTGGACAGTTCAGAGAAGTAACTTTCCACTACTTGCCAAGGAAAAAGAACAGATTCGCAGATGCCCTAGCTACTCTAGCCTCACTGGTAGAGATCCCCGAGGGAAAAGCCATAAAACCCTTCCGAGTGGGTAGAAGAGAAGCCCCAGCCTTCACATTTGTGAAGTAGACACAGGACCCGAACCTATAAAGGAACCCTGGTACAATCAAATTTACCAGTTCCTCAAAGATGGAGAGTCAGCTTTCAGAGACGAAGAAGGTAGACCAAAAGAAGGCGTCAGAGCCAAGAGCTTACAAGCCCTGAAAAGGTTGGCCTCCCATTATGTCATTCTAGGAGGCAACCTGTACAAGAAGCGGTACCAAGGACCACTCCACTTGTGCGTCACTCAATAAAAGGCCAAAGAGTTGATGACTGAAGTCCATAATGGTCCCTGCGATCCTCATATGAACGCCAGAGCCCTGATGCAAGTGATCCTCAGGATGGGTTACTATTGGATTTCCATGGAAACAGACTGTGTCCAGCACGTCCGAGCATGTGACAAGTGCCAGCGGTTTGCCAACCTCAACCATCTCCCGCCTCATGACCTGTACTGCATGACGACTCCTTGGCCGTTTGCGACTTGGGGTATTGACGTGATAGGGAAAATAGCCCCGGCAGGAAGCAATGGGCATGAATTTGTGCTAGTAGCCATCGACTACTTCACCAAATGGGTAGAGGCCAAGTCCTACAAGGTCCTACTTCCAAGAAGGTTGCCCAGTTCATCAAAGAAAACATAATGTGCAGATATGGGGTGCCCAACGAGATCATTTCCGATAATGGTTCGCACTTCGAAGGGGACTGCGATAGGTTGCTGTCAGAATTCAGAATCACTCGCCACAAGTCGTCTCCGTACAGACCTCAGACTAATGGAGCCGTGGAAGCTGCTAATAAGACGCTCGAACGGATCATCCGGAAAATGGCCACCCGTGGTCGTGATTGGCCCGAAAAGCTGCACTTGGCACTCTGGGGCTACAGAACGTCTGTCAGAACAGCTACAGGAGAAACTCCTTTAGCCCTAACCTACGGGATGGAAGCAGTGTTACCAGTAGAGTTAGAAATCCCGTCATTAAGGGTCCTCCTGGAAAACAGTGTCAATGAAATAGAATGGTTGCGCAGCCGGCATGATGAGTTGGCTCTACTTGATGAGAGAAGGCTAAAAGCCATGGAGCACATCCGAGCCTACCAGAGGCGAATGGCCAGAGCGTTTGACAAAAAGGTTAAGGCCAGAGACATCAAAGAGGGTGACTTAGTGTTGAAAGTAAAGCCCCCTACCAGAGACAACCCCCTGGGAAAATGGGAACCCGTTTGGATCGGCCCTTATGTGGTGCAGAAGATACTATCGGGAGGAGCCATGAAGCTTGCAGACCTGGACGGCAATCCCTTTGTCCACCCGGTCAACGGTGATAAGCTCAGAAGATACTATGTCTAAAAAAAGAAAATAAATAAAAAAAAAGAAAAAAATCTTAGTGCAAAAAGTGTAATACCCAGCTAGGCTGAAAACCCCAAAACGGGCGGTCTAGGCAAAAGACAGGGTTGCACATAAAAAAAAAACGAAAAAAATCTTAGTGCAAAAAGAGTAATGCACAGCTAGGCTGAAAACTCTAAAAAGGGCGGTCTAGGCAAAAAACAGGGCTGCACATAAAAATAGTTCACCAGAATGAACTACGAAGACCTGAGCCCCTTAGTCTTTCTTGTAAAAGGGGAACGTAGGCAGCCATATATGGTTCGGTCTAAACAATAAAAAAGGGCAATTAAGCTTCCATGAAGTGTGTCCTAAATAAAAATAAAGGGTATTCCAGTTTTCATAAAATGGGTCCCAAGCAATAAGACATTTGAATTTCCATGAAATGTGTCTTGATTAATTTCTAAGATAATATTTCTTGTTCATTACAAGTTAAAAACTTCTTGATGAGTTCAAGCACGGTCTACTCTTGACTCTGCTAACCTGCTACAAAGATCTAAAATACAAAAAATGCGTAATAAACTAATGTGTTTGCAAAATGGCAATAAGGGAATCCTAAGAAAAGATCTGTCAGTCGTCATTCGTTGAGTCTTCTTCGGTCTTCTTCCCTTTACCTCGACCCCGTCGAGTTCTTTCTTTTCTTCTCTATAAGGTCGGTATCCCTCATCCCGATCTCCGGTATCCTCACTGGAGCCTCCACCAAACCCGTGTCAATAAGTGCCCTCTCTACACGAGCACGAGTCCGCACTTCCTCCTTCTGAGTCTCAGTCAAAGGAGCGACCTCGGACAATCTCTTGTATCGAGCCTCCATGTCTCTGATCAGGTCACCCGACTGGTTATGGCGACTCGCCTTAGCCTCAGTCTCCCTCAGAGTCCTACTCGAGTCACAGTCGGCCCCCAATAAAGCCTGACGTCTCTCCCCCAGAATGACCTGAGTCGCTCCCATTTCCCTCTCGTACCAGTTCAAGTAGATAGTGGTCAAGATGGTGCTTTTCCTGCTCCTGAAAATAGCCCTGGGTGGGAAAGCAGTGTATGTCCAAGCCCTCGAGAAGAATGAGAAGCTGGCTGGATCCCTCATATCCAATGGCATCACCTCCATGGTCCGAATGTCCTCCCAATCGCTCAATGGCTCCTGTAAAGCCCCGAACTGCCTGGATACCAAGCAGGGAATGTAGAAAGACGACCAGCAGAACCCTGGAACCCTCACAGCATAGGACTCCTGAAGTATCCTCCTGGTCTGCAACCTCCAGTGAGGTATCCACCAACGGATGTCCGAAGTGGATAGCCTAGCCATCATCAGCTCCCAGCTACCCTGGTCCTGTTGCCTTGGTGCACCTCTCCGAGAAATCACCCAAGGGCACTGAGTCGGCAAAGCCCCTGGCAAAGCCCCGAGCCTCTCCTGCAGCCACAAAGTCCGCACAGCTGGACTCCCAGACCTCATGAAACGGTCTCCCCTAGCCATCCTGTCGATGCCATGAAGGGTCTCACCCAAAACCAGTGGGACAATGTCTTTCCCAGCCCTGCAGTCTCTGACCATGTCTAAGAGACCACCATGACAGATCCCCACGGACTCAGCAGTTAACAAAGCAGAAAATATGCAGAGAATGAAGGCATCCATAGCCACCGTGGTCGCAGCCATAGCCGGAGACCCAAATCTGCCCGGGATATCAGAAAGGTCAATCCTGTCCGGGGCTATCATCATCCCCTCAGCCTCTTCCAAAGAAATCTGCAGAAAAGATGCAAGCTTTGCCGCTACCGGCACGTCTCCGATCAACGGAATAGATATAGCCTCAATTTCGGGACCCCCAATCAAGGCTCGGAAGTCTTCATGCGTTGGGACGATCTCGTGGTAAGAAAAGCAGTAAATGTGTCTCCGGACGTCCCAAAACTTTGCTGCTGCTCTCAAAAGGTCCCAATCGGGCGGGAGATCCCTCAAATGCCATAAAGACTTGATCTTGAAGGAAGAATCAAGCAGTCCCTTGTGAAATTGGAAGTTATGCTTCACCCAAGACTGAAGATCGGACAGAAAACGGTCTCGCTTCCCCTTTTGCAATCTGACGGGCTTCTCCATCGCAAAATGACCAAAGATGATGTCTTTAAGTCCAAAATGTGCTCTGGGAACAATTGGGACAAGTCTAAGTTGAAAATGAAATGAAATGGCCAAGCCTTGCTTTTATTCAGAAAATGACCAGTTCAGACAGAACTGTGAGCCGCACGGCTTCATTTGCCCTTGGGACCTGTCCGCACGGCTACATTAGCCATCTGCAAAAAAAAAAAATCTGCAGCAACCAAGTTGCTGCCCAAGGGAGTTTTCACCCCACTTTCTCAACCAAGACCTGTACAAAAACATGTCCAGAAGCCACCCAAGCATTTACATATCATCATAAATCATTTTGGCCCCGTTTCAACCCCAATTCCAAGCAAAAAATCGCCCCGAGGCTCAGATAATATGCATAAATTAGAAAAGTAAATAAAGCATTAATACAATGTCTTCGCCCCATCGGTGCCCAAATAAAGCAAAAGATAAACAAAATGTGCATCAAATGTGTTCATTGTTTGTTTTGTTCCTAATTCCACTCTAGAGACCTCCTAGGCCTCCGATTCTTCTTCTTCTTCATCACTGCTCAGCTCGTAAACGCTAGCCTCCCTCATCAAGTCCTCCGGGTCGCTCACATCAGAAAGGTGGACATTATCGTGCCTGTATTCAGCCAGCTGCTCTAGAATGTCAGCATTGGGTCCCCATCCCCGAGGCATGGCACTGGAAGAGTACTCCGAGGACGATGAGGTAGACGATGTGCCCCCGACATGCCTTCTCTTGTGCCCGGGCTCCTGTGCGTCCGCCGCCGCCTTTGAAGTGCAGGCCAGCTTCCTCGAAGGGGCCAGGCACACGTCCTTCCGGCCCTTGCACGACTAATCATCGTAGGTGCGAGCTGGAACCTGAGAAAAAGAGGAGAAAAATCTCAGAAAAATCTCAGAAAATCCCAGAATTTCAAAAAGCAAAGAAAGCTGAAAAAGGGAAAGATCCTAAAAGTATACTTACGTCTGTCGGGCGGTGGTATACTGGGGCTCCCTAGTGTCGGGGACAGGAATCCTCATCCTCCTCGGAACTCCGTGGACCACATAAGACAGATGCGCAGGAGGGATCGGCGGGTCAGTAGGCTCATCCTCCCCATATCCCTGAGTGACCGCCAGCTTCACTAGCTTCTGTGGCGTCCTCAGGCGCTGCTCCACAAACACAGCGTAGGGGGTATCCATGTCAAAGTACTCCTCGGCGGCCACGCCTGCCTGGTACCTAGCAATCTCATCCGCCTGCCAATCCCTGGGCTGTAGCATCCGTGCTGGAGGATCATGGGGAGTAATGGCGTCCAAGGGAGGGACATGGCCATGCTGCCTCGAGAAACGGTCCCCCAAATATATGACATCACATGTCAGCCCAGTAAGCCATCTCCTCTGCCTCGTCGCCTCAATGGCCTCTCCCAGCAAAATCTCCGGATACCTGCCCCAAGGGTAGAAGTCCACTCCATCAGGCCCGTCCTTGTTGATAATTGGCCTCACCATCTTGTAATCAAAAGTAATCCGGGTCTTTCCCGTGAACTTATCCCTCGCATCTCCCCTCCAGCGGACCATAGCAGGGAAGATGGTGATATCGCTCTGTTGGTTCCAAGGAAAGAACCCGATCACCTCACAGAACTAGACATGCATGTTCAAAACATCAAAAGGGTCATTTCACTCTCATAAAAGTCTCAAGACAAGAAAAGAAAGAGAAAAGAAAGAGGGGCTACCTCAAGGGCAAATGAAAAGCAGTCCATGGAAGCAGCTTTGTTCCGACTGTACATGTCCAAAGAGAAATACAGCTCCGCCAATCCGGCCTCTCCCCAAGAGACCGTCCCTATCCTATCCACATCCTCCAGAGAGTCGAGGAGGCAAGTCATGGCCAGTTTCCCAGAATTAGCAAAAATAGTGACTGACAGCATCAACCACACGAAGGCTCTAGCCAGCTGCTGGGCAGTCACATCGCTAACGGCAAAGTCCCGTATGCAGTTCTGGACTGCCACCACGACATTTCGTGTCTCCATACCCAGTCCCTTGGGAATCAACTCAAACCCGACTAAAGCTCAGAACTCCTCAGTTGTGATATGGTCCCTCCAAGTCACGGGCCTCCCGGTGAACTGTAGACCAGTGATAGCTGTGAAATCGGCGGGAGTCACTGTCAGCTCTCCCCAGCTCAGATGGAAGCTATGAGTGCTATCCCACCAAAACTCAGATAGGGCCTGGACCAAGCCCTTGCTCTTAGAGGTGATATGAATCCCCCTGCCGATAGCCTCAATGAATGAATCTAGGCCGGTAGCCCGCACCAGCTGCTTGGGATTCGCCCCATTCTTCTCGAAATCTGGCATCCTCTGCCAAAGTCTGACTGCTATCTCAGATGGTCCTCTAGACTTGTTCTCCTGTAGACAAGCACAACAAAAGAAATGTGTCAGTCCTTCATCATTTTCAAAGGCATGCATATATTCAAAAAGTGCACATGTTTTCAAAAGAAAATCATTCACAAAATCTTTCTAGCATCATTTGCATCAAAAAAGCATTTTTCATCACTTGAAACACGTCATGTCAAGTCCCATTGCTTTCCTAAAGCACAAAATCACAATTTTCACAATTCTTTGCACATAAGCATTATTCTTTCAAAAAAATGGCATGCATGAATCCTTTTCATTGCCCAAAATCTTATTTTCTCATTGATAATCAAAATTTTGACCTAGTTCTAGCACATGCAAGAACTCCGTCTCACTTTAGACAATTATCATTCTTACTTTATTTTCGAGAAAAAAGTGGATCATTCTCATTATTCTTGTCAAATAAATTGCACATGCATGTTCTTAGCCTCATAGGTTAATCATCAATGTCTCAAAATCATTCAAAAATCCTAGGAAAATCCTAGAAAATTCTTAAAATTCGGGTCAAGCCCTAAATCAATCAAAATTCAATTAAAATCAACGGAATCGAGCCAAATAAGAACGCTTACCCCAACCGGACGCGGGTTCGTCGATTTGTGCTCCCTTCTCCCCGAATAGAGCTCCGATGGAGGCGTAAGAAAGTCGTACTTTCTCTCCGTTCGAACGAGTTCTTTCCTCCTCCTCCGAGGGGCCGCAGAGATGTTTCTTCTTGCTTGCCTTGGTATAGGATTCCCCTCCGGATCCATTTCAATTGGTAGAAGCAAGGGGAATTGAAGAATTTTGAAGAAATTCTCTCCCTCTTCTCTCTCTTCCTCGGCTGAAATGGGCGGCAGTAATGCCCAATTGCCCGTTCAAATCTGTTTTAAATAATCTGAAAAAAAACAGACTTCTAGCCGTACGACTTCTTTTTCCTCCATCTCATGTCGGGCGGCCTCATTCGCTCTGAGCAGAAATTACAATTCTGCCCCTGGACTTTCCACTTGGGCCTCCAATTCCCGTTATCCTTTAACTAAGATAACATCTTTTTCAGAAGATATCCCTTATCTCCTAAAGCAATTAAGCTTTCTTCCCAGTCGCCTCCATTAATTTCGTTATAACGGGATAACGCTAGGTGACAACCTCCGAATTTGTCAAAACTCTAAACTTAGCTTACCTCTATCCCGGATAGTGACGTATGCTAAGTTCTCTAAACTTAAGCTACCTCTATCCCGGATAGTGACGTATGCTAAGTTCTCTAAACTTAAGCTACCTCTATCCCGGATAGCGACGTATGCTAAGTTCTCTAAACTTAAGCTACCTCTATCCCGGATAGCGACGTATGCTAAGTTCTCTAAACTTAAGCTACCTCTATCCCGGATAGTGACGTATGTTAAGTTCTCTAAACTTAAGCTACCTCTATCCCGGATAGTGACGTATGCTAAGTTCTCTAAACTTAAGCTACCTCTATCCCGGATAGTGACGTATGCTAAGTTCTCTAAACTTAAGCTACCTCTATCCCAAATAGTGACGTACGCTCAAGTTATCCTAAATTAAGCTACCTCTATCCCAGATAGTGACGTACGCTCAAGTTCTTCTAACTTAAGCTACCTCTATCACGAATAGTGAAGTATGCTTAAGTTCTCTCAACTTTAGCTACCTCTATTTCCTCGATAGTGACGTAAGCTCTAGTTTCCTCAGGTGACAACCTCCATTAATTGTCAATCAGGTGACAACCTCCATTAATTTTCAATCAGGTGACAGCCTCCATTAATTGTCGAAACCCTCAAGGATCCTAGACATCGTTCCTAACTATCTAGTGATGCTTGAACTACGATCAAGGCTTGATTCCTCCGGGATACGTAGGTAGCCTTTCATAAAAGGTCCAGCCATTCGACCACTTTGGTCACCCTGTTTATTCGTCACTCATCAGTGATGAAGTAACCCCTCATAGAGGTTTAGATATCTGACCACATCGGTCACTTCTAGCATATCCCCAGTAGGATCAATTGCTTGACCTCTTAGGTCATTTTCTCTTCTACTTCCCCAGCAAGAGACCAGTTTCTCTTCTCCATTCCTCAGCGGATCTTTTCCGAACTACGGCCTGGCTTGATTCCCACTCGGGATACGTAGGTAGCCTTCCAGAGGTTCAGCCACTCGACCACCTCGGTCTCTCAATCCGTCTCGACATTCACCAGATCGGATCCTTTTCTATCGAAAACCCCACTCGCCTTGCAAGTGACGTTGCCGAGGGGCTTCTGTAAGTACCCAAATCTGGCTCATGCCTTCCGGTTAAATTTCCCGGCAATTTCGGTAAGTTTCCCGGTAATTCCCCGGACCTTCCTAGTGTTCCGGAAATATTCCGGAACTGTTCCAAATTATATAAGGGCTGAAAGGGAAGCTTCCCAATTAAGAAACACGTTTTTCTTAATTTGGGAAACCTCTAGAATTTGCCACCTTGCATGGTTCTAGAAACATGCTGAGCCACAAGGGATAATGCCGCACGGCTGCATTAGCTCAAGGTCTCTGGCCGCACGGCTTCATTAGCCTTATCCAGACTGCCTATAAATAGAGCCCTCCTCTACCCATTTTAATAACCAACAACAAGGCCATCACACACATATAATACGAAGAAAATCCTCCCAAGAGCTGCTGGAAGTCCAAGAAGGTGAAGAAGAAGGCCAAGAAGTCACCTCCCTCCTCCTTGAAGATCCCAAGATCAAGTCCTCCTCCTAGCTCCGTCCAAAGAAGAAGAGGAAGCCATTGGTAACCTCACACACCCTAACCTTGCATCCTAATTGCCCTATGTGATTATAATTGCTCATTGCATTTCATACATAGCTATTATCTTGCTTGGGACTTGGTAGTTTATCATAAAGATCATATCTTTATACCCCCTTTCCCCTTTGCATGCATTAGGCATCCCTTGTCATTAAAGATGTAATCTTTGAATCAAAGGTGCATCCTTTGCACCTAAAAACCCCAGTTTTCAATAAAAATGTCATCTTTATGCATCCTTTGCATGTAAAAATTCAATTTTTATGATAAAAATGCATCCTTTGCATATGAAATCCTTTTTCAAGCATCCTAGGCATTAAAGATCATATCTTTATCCTAAATTAGCATCCTATGCTTTTCAAAATACAATCTTCATGCATCCTTTGCATATTCAAATCCCAATTTCTTCACAAAAATGCATCATTTGCATAAAAATCATGTCTTTATGCATCCTTTGCAAATAAAGATCATTTGTTTAAATCAAATTGCATCCTTTGCACCCAAAAATGTCATCTTTTCATTAAAAATGTCATTTTTACATGCATTCCCCCATGTCCCCCATTAGCAACCTTGGAACGGACCGGTGTAAAGATCCTATCTTTACATCGTTCCTTCCATAAAGGTTTCATAATTTCTTTAGAAAGGGACAACCTTGAACCCTATATCTCCGATTATCACTTAAGATGAGTATGAAACATCCATATGAGCTCGACCGTCTTAAAGTGTAGGATTGATGGGCTAAGGACCCTCCTTTTCTAAAGAACCTCATCTTTGACTATAAAGGGAGTCATACTCCCGATCACGCAAGTCCCGAGATCCAAAAATGCGATGATCACAAGTCCAAGATGAGGACGGGATCATAATCTCGAATACATAAATCCAAGAAATCCCGAGCGACAACCAACAAATGGTTTGTACGTCCGGAAGACGACTTGGGACATTCCCTCCCCCTATTTTCAAACACATGCACACAAGAAAGCACGCAAGCAAGCACGATTAATGAAATCTTGGGAGACTTGCTCCGGCAAGGCACCTTGGGTGAACGACGATCCGTTCTTCCCAAGGGGTAACTTAACCTCCGAACCCATAAAAATCCTTTTTTCAAAGTTTTGAGGAAATCAAAATGGCGTGGCGACTCCGTTTTTCAAATTAAACCGGATGTCTTCAAACTCGCGTAAATCCACAATTTTGGGCACACATTCACAGGGTGATACGCGTCCGCCGTATATAAATAATATATACGGCAGATGATACGCGTCCACCGTATATAAATAATATATACGGCGGTATACACAACCGCCGTATATATTTGTTATATACGGCAGCTCAAGCCGCCGTAAATACATTATAAATGTATATTTGACATATACGTATTTGAGATTTAAGTTATATACGGCGGTAATTAAGTAGCCGCCGTAAATTGTTAATTATATTCGGCGGTTGATACGCGTCCGCCGTAAATAGTTGATATATATACGGCGGTTGACACGCGTCCACCGTAAATATCATAATTATATACGGCGGTGTATATTATCTGCCGTAAATGTTAATAAATATCGGGAAACCCAAAATTTCCCTCTCTCAGTTGGCAGAAAAATAATTGCTTCTCTCTCTCTCTCTCTCCTCTAGGGCAAATTTCAAGCGTCGCCGGTGACCATCATTGAAGCATAGCGACCTTGTTTTCTTCAATCAACAATGAATCAGGTATGCATTTCTTCCCCCTTTTCTGATTTTCTTTTAATTTCTTGGTTTTGTTGTTCTCGGTGGGTTCTTGAAGCATAGCGACCGTGTTGATGATTTTTCTTGGGTTTTTATTGTGATTTCTTGCAGCGGTGACCTGTGATTTCTTGAAGCTCTTCTTGGGTGTTGTCATCGCTAGGTATTCGATTTTTCCTTAAATATCAGTTTTTATTTTTTTTTAAGAAATTTAATTTTGTTTTTATATATTTTTTTTGAATTTTTGATTAATTATTTGCAGTTGATGCCTTTTTGTGATGGGTTTTGTTTTTATATTTTTTTTTTGAATTTTTGATAAATTATTTGAATGTATATTAGATAACTGACTGTTATATGTTAAATCATGGCAAGGATTTGAAGCAACACTTAGGCATGATGGATATTAGATGTGATGTGAATCTAGTAACTTCATAGAAAAGATTGAATGACCTTCATTTTTGGGTTGACATCTTTTGGGACAGAAAGAGTAACACCTAGATGAATGCCCTTCGAGTCTATATTATAGCATTGCAAGTGTAGACTGAGACATAATAGGTGGCAAGAGATGACCTTAGTGCATACAGAATACTCACTGGGAACGTTTATTGAATACCTATGTAAAACCGTTATTCATAATCATATGTTCACTTAGAGCATTGCTTTTAGGATTCTCTTCTAGCTAGGATATGTGCTTCAAAAGTGGTGTTTTGCATGATTACCATCAGTTTTTTCTCAATGATACTTTAATTGATCGGATATAATGTTTTCTGATTGTAATAAATTCTTGTCATTCCTCCTTAAGTATATGTGTCCATATGCATGATGTGTAGAGCAGTACTGACATGTACATGTATCTGTACATGACATTGATAATATAGTCCTTCTAGACTTCATATCTTTGGAATCTTCCAAAAAAATTTTCCTAGAATAGTGCATCCACTGAATCTAATCCAATGGTTATAAGTAACATTCCTTTGTGTTTATTTCATAGCCTAGAGTGGTCATTCAAAGTTGTACATATTTAGACTATGTTTGTTTATGATTTTATTTTTATTCTAAAATTTGTGTCTCTCGGTCTTATATATAGGTTATATTTTAACGTTAAAAATATCAACTCATATATGGACAAAAGTTGGATTGATTTGGGTAATCGGATTTCAAATGAGTATATAGTTGACAACTTTCTCGATTTTGCATTCTCAAAAAAGTCTGTTGGTGTTAAAGAAATATATTGTCCTTGTAAAAAATGCGCAAATCATTTCCAAAAAGACCGTGTAACCGTGAAATCACATTGTATTGAAGTGGGATTTCAAAAAGATTACAAGAATTGGACTAGGCACGGGGAAGCGTACATTTCGGCGTATAAGAATGATAATAATGATAGGACAACTGAAGATGGCATTGAAATTGAATTGGGCGTGCAAGATTGTATGAGGCGAATGGTACATGAAGGGATGGGTATGCCGGATAGTAACCACCCAGGAGTTGAAGAAATCGTACAATCAGATGCTGCCACCGCAAAGTTTCTTAGACTTTTGAGAGATGCTGATCAAGCCTTGTGGGAAGGGTGTGATAAGTTTACAGTACTCTCATTTATTGTAGAACTTATGCACTTGAAGGCTATTTATCGAGTTTCCGATAAGGGATTTACTTCTTTATTAAAAACATTCATTAGGGCATTGCCTCAGTCATCAAAAGTGCCAAGTTCCTATCGTGAGGCGTACAAGATGACTGCAGATTTGGGTTTTAGTTATAAAACATGGAACGCGTGCATTAATCATTGTATGTTGTTTCGAAATGAAACTGAAAAACTCACTAAATGTGAAATTTGTGGAGCCTCTAGATATAAGCAACAAGAAGAAGGGGGTAGCAATGAAGGTGCGGAAACAAGTGGAAAGAATAAACTTCCCAAGCAGGTAGCGATGAAGAAAGTATGGTATTTTCCCTTAAAGCCAAGGTTGCAAAGGTTGTATTGGTCATCTAAGACCGCGACACTCATGAGATGGCATGCCGAGATAAGAATAGACGATGGTGTGCTGAGGCATCCTGCAGACACTCGTGCGTGGAAGGGATTCGATGAACGTTATCCATTATTTTCAAGTAAAATTCAGAATGTTAGATTGGGATTAGCATCTGACGGATTTAATCCTTTCAGAACAATGACTATATCTCACAGTACTTGGCCGGTTGTACTTATGCCATACAATCTTCCACCTTGGTTATGCATGAAACAGCCATATTTCTTCTTGTCGGTGCTTACTCAAGGCCCAAAAGGGCCGGGCAACAAGATAGATGTGTATCTCCAACCGTTAATTGATGAGTTGAAGGAATTGTGGAAAGATGGTATATCAACTTATGATGCATCAAGGAACGAGTTGTTTACTTTACGAGCTTCACTATTATGGACAATAAATGACTTTCCTGCATATGCAATGTTGTCTGGATGGAGCACTAAAGGTGAATATGCTTTCCCTTGTTGCAATGTGGGACCTCAAGCACGATGGTTGGATCATGGTGGCAAGTATTGTTATATTGGTCATCGACGCTTCTTGCCTAGGAGTCATGCTTTTCGTAAGGATAAAAGCTCTTTTGATGGTACTCATTAAGTGAGAGATAAACCCAAGTTATTGTTTTGAACAAAATTGCTTAAACAAGTTGAAAATATGGAAACAGAGTATAAAATAGAAGATGTTATTAAAAAGAGGAAACGAGAAGAGGGTGAGAAGAAACAAGCCATGTTGGAGAAGAGAAAGGTTCCTAAGTTGTGTCACAATTGGAAAAAGAGGAGTATCTTCTTTGAGTTGCCATATTGGGCAAATAATCATGTTCGTCATAATCTTGATGTTACTCACATTGAAAAAAAATGTGTGTGATAATGTGCTACATACTCTGTTAGGTACTGCGGGGAAATCAAAAGATAATGATAAAGCAAGAAGAGACCTAAAAGAGATGAACATTCGAAAACCATTGCATCTACAAACGCTTCCATCTGGCAAAGAAATTATGCCTCCGGCTCAGTTCACAATGAGTAAGAAGCATAAAGACACATTCTTGAAAGTTCTAAAGGGAGTCAAAGTCCCTGATGGCTACTCGTCAAACATATCTCGTTGTGTACATCTAGAGGAAAGAGCTATTTGGGGTCTTAAGAGCCATGATAGTCATATTTTGCTCCAACAGCTACTCCTTTTAGCTATTCGAAAAGCGTTGCCTACTTCTGTCGTAAAAGCCATCATTGAGTTGGAAAATTTCTTTAGGCAATTATCCTCAAAGGTGAATACACTTGCTGATCTCGAAAAGATACAAGATCGGATGGTTGTCACACTATGCGCTCTCGAGAAAATATTCCCACCAGCTTTCTTTGATGTTATGGAGCACTTGCCGGTGCATTTAGCCGAGGAGGCCTTGCTAGCAGGCCCAATACAATTTCGTTGGATGTATCCGGTAGAGAGGTACATCCATATTAAATTTACTTTGACAAAAGTTAAATTCCTTTTTACATCTGGTTTAGCATAAGTAAATATGTTTGTAGGTTTCTACTTACATTAAAATTATATGTTCGAAATCGAGCCCACCCCGAGGCCTCCATAGCTAAGGCAATTGTGGCTGAAGAATGCATGACTTTTTGTACGCAATATTTGGATGACATTGAGACAAAGTCCAATCGTCCTAGAAGAAATGATGATGAAGGTGATGAGTTAGGCCGCTTTGTAGGTAAAGAAGTGGTAATTACCCTTGATTACATCACACGAGTACAAGCGCATAGATATGTGCTTTTCAATACTGATGATGTTGAACAATACCTAGAGTAAGTGATTCCTTACATGAGGCTTACATTTCTTATATTTTTTATATTTTAAATTAATACTTAATTCATATTTCCAATCTGCTCAGAATGCATCGTGCACATTTGAGGGAGACACTACCTCGTAATCAACGACATCTTTTAGAGAAAGAACATCATGATAAGTTTGTTAGCTGGTTTAAGGATTATGTAAGTATGAAACCACTTTCATATGATACTTTCAATTTATCGTTTTAAATATTTTCTTATTAAATTTTGTTTTTTATAAAAGGTATGCATGACGAAAGATGTAGTGCCCGAAAGAATTAAAACTCTTGCATTGGGTCCTTATATGGATGCGAGGCAGTATAAGTCTTACATAATAAATGATTTTCGATTTTGAGTCAAGGATGTCGATAGACGGAAGAAAACTCAAAATAGTGGAGTCATGCTAAATGCAAATGTGACAAGTTTTGCAAGCCGAAAGGATAATAATCCCATTGTAGGGGATGTTAACTTCTATGGGGAGTTGATTGAGATCCTTGAAATTCATTATAGCAACTCAATAAGATTTGTATTGTTTAAATGTGATTGGGTTGATAACCGGACATGCAAGATGGAAGATGAGCAAAAATTTACTCTTGTAAACTTCAATCACAAGTTGTATAAGGATAATCGAGTTGGTGATGAACCATTCATATTAGCATCTCAAGCTGAGCAAGTTTGGTATGTTAAAGATCCTATAGAAAGTGATTGGAAAGTTGTGATGAGGATTACACCAAGATATAGTTTTGACATATATTCAAATGATGATAAACAAGTTTTAGATTCGATTCCACAATTGGTATCATTTTGCTCACAAAATCTGGATGAAAATGTTGCTAACGAAGAAGCATCGTGGGTGTGAGAGGGAGTTGATGGGGTCGATATTGAAACTACTAATATCAATGATGTTGATGTTGATATGACCGATAATGATGATGTTGATATGGTCGATAATGATGATGATTAGTTTGAGTAGTATTTGTTTAGATCTTACTTGCTTACTATTTACTAAGACAATGTTATTACTTATGTTTCATGTTTCAATCAAGCTTGTTATTTTTTTATGGTTGAATATTAATATTGTTACTTCTATATAATATGTATTTGTTTAGATCTTATTTGCTTACTATTTACTAAGACAATTTTATTACTAAAATTTGTGTCGCTCCGTCTTATATATAGGTGGGTTGTGCTGAAACTGTAGTGTGGTGGTTCAGTTAGGAATTGGAAGGAGAATTTGATTGTGGGGGTGTGTTTATTGTTACACTTTCTTTGTGATTTGTGTGGAGGTTTTGTAATTGGTTTTTGTGTTGAAAATATGCCTCCTAAGGAGAGAGACGTTAGAGGGGGTAGCAACAAGAGGGGTAGACAAAACCCGCCGCCCGTAGTCCCAAATGATCCCACTTCCCCTAATGCATCATTGCCACCGTATATGAGATTGATCCAATTGACCTCTGCTCAAAAGAAAAAATGGCAGAATTTGGAGGGTAGGAAATTTCAAGTCACCACTTTCCTTCATTTGCCGATGTTGAGGGATTTGGGTTTAGAGACATTAGTAACAGAATTGATGATGCAAGCCGGGTTAGGTAATTTCCTGGGGATGAGGGCAGATACGTATTTGAGATATTCACTTGAGTTCCTTTCAACTTTGGAGGTAGGTAAGGGGTCACAAGAAAATTCTATTCGGTTTCATCTGGATGATGAAGCTTATCGAGTGACTTATGATGAGTTGAGGGGAATCTTTGGGGTTGATCAGCCGAGAGGAAACTGGGTGGAGGCTGATGGGGCGACTTGTTTTTTCTTTTCGGAGCTCACAGGATTGCCCTGCAAAAATAAATACCTTAGGGCTTCCTCTCTTTCTCACCCGGCTTGGAAATTATTTTACAGAGGGCTATCTATGTCTTGGTTGGCAAACGGAGAGCCCGCTTAATTGAATGTGGCTATGATAAACCTTTTGCAAACGGGGTTGAGGAGTTTTCAGGTGATTCCTGATTGGGTTGATATTTTTGTTCGGAGATGTGAGGAATTTGCCTTTACCAAAAAGGGAAACATATCAATAGGGGGGATGATCACGTTGATTGCTCAAGCTTGTTTGGGGGAACTAAAACCCGAGGTGATGAGATTGATGGGGGGCACGAGTTTTTATTCTGGAGACTGGCTAGTACAGTATGACAAGTTTGTGATCAATGGGATATGAAGAGGGCATTTCTGGAGGAGCAGGAGCGATCAAGGATCGCTCGGGAGCAGAGTCGACATGCTTTGGAGGATGTCAGATGGGAGGAGGTGCAGGATCGTTTTGAGGGGTTAGAGGATGAAACTGTCATTTTGGGAGCCCGGTCTACGCAGCTGGAGGCTTGGATGATGCAAACAGAGCCCCGGAGTTACGAGCCAGTTTCAGAGGATTATTTGACTATGATGCATTCGATAGTCACTGCGCGTGCACAGAGGCGTTCTTCCCATCAGACCTACTATCAGGGAAAAGCCTCCGGCTCTCATCAGTGATGTTATTATTTATGTTTCATGTTTCAATCAAACTTGTTATTTTGTATGGTTGAATATTAATATTGTTAATTGTAATATGTATTTGTTTAGATCTTATTTGCTTACTATTACTAAGACAATGTTATTACTTATGTTTCATGTTTCAATCAAACTTGTTATTTTGTATGGTTGAATATTAATATTGTTAATTGTAATATGTATTTGTTCTACTTCTTTTGATTAAACTCTTATTTCCTACAAGATCTTGTTGCAGCAGCTCTCTCAAGTTACTTTCCACCTCTGTCATCTGCTTCTCTAGGTACTCCTTTGATGTCTGTACAAATTTGAATATATTAAATGAATATCCAATTTTTACTTTGGGATGTCCCCGCCCCGCTTCCCCACCAATTTGGTACCCGCGGGAGCCCCAGTCCCCCCGTACTATTTTATACTTTTTCTGTATCAAGCAAGGCTTGCCCTATAGTGTTATTGTTGTTGTTGTTGTTCCTTGTTGTTGTTGTTGTTGTTCCCCCAGCCCCGCTTCCCCACCGATTTGGTACCCACGAAGCATGTTCCTTGTTGCTGTTGTTGTTGCTGTTGTTGTTGTTCCTTGTTGTTGTTGTTGTTTGGTTATATGGATATGGGGAAGATAAATTGCAAAATGAAGTTTGTGGGATCATCAAGAAATTCCAATTTTTTTGGTGTTCGAATAAAAAAGGATAGAGGTGGTTCAAAAGCTCAATTGGCTGACTTCAGATTGAGGTTTAAATGGTGGCAGATGCTACAAAATTCAGTTGTGTTCAATGTTAATGGCAATGGCAGTTGGTTTATTTCAGTGAGGCATCATATAACGGCCATTGGTTTCAGTTGGTTTCAGTTGGTTTTTATCAGTTGGTTTCAGTGGTTTTTATCAGTCTTGCTGTTGTTTTTAGGCAGCATTGGTACCCACGAAGCATGGATTCTAGTCATTCCACTTGCAATTGGTCCCCATCTGGATTTTGCAACTTGATACACTTTTTCTTTCTCATTTTTTGGTATACTGATGCCCATTTTTGTCTTCAGTTTTTAGGAAAATATATATTGATGGGCCTCCTAATAACTACACAAGTTTTTGACAAGTTAGAGTCTTAATGTCAGATGTTACCTGACTTAAAATATTGAAACTCAACTTTATTGATATTTGTCCGGACACTGTTCTCTAACAGATTTAGAATAATTATTCACAACTTATCATATTGTTCACTCATTGATTTGCCTTTTGTTGTCACTGTAACTTAACATTTTTGACAACTTCTATTTTAGATTTGCATGGCCATTATAAGGATGCTTGCATGTTATTATTTCCTCCAAATGCCATTCCTCCCCCTCCCCAACCATCATGGCTCGGTATTTAGGTTTGATACTTTAATACTTCAACACTGTTGCTGTTGCTGTTGTTGTTGTTGTTGTTGTTGTTGTTGTTGTTGTTGTTGTTGTTGTTGTTGTTGTTGTTGTTGTTGTTGTTGTTGTTGTTTCTGTTGTTGTTGTTGTTGTTGTTGCTCCTGTTTCTGTTGCTGTTGCTGTTATTGTTGCTGTTGTTGCTGTTGTTGTTGTTGCTGCTGTTGTTGTTATAGGTATAAGACCTATAATAAATTTACAGGTCTTATACCTATATTAAAAGACAATGCATGATCATTATAATTTTCATGTAGCGGAGTATTGAATCCATTATTGCATGTATGGATTGTTAAATTGTGTTTGTATTGAATCCATTATTACAACTCATTGTTATATGAAGTTTTTTTGCCAGATATGCCGCCAAGGAAGGAATTAACAGGTGAGGCCTCAAAAAATAAAGGAAGAGGGCTGGCAAAACCAACCAAAAAATGGGGTAAAGAAAAATTAAATATAATATGGAATGAATATGGACAACCCGTTGGTGGGGAACAGGCAAAACTAGCTACTCAGCTAGGACATTTTGTTAGAAATGGGGAACATTTCCCATTAACTAAAGAGTGGCCTCAGATGGATCGTGCAGTTATAGATGCCGTATGGAGAGACGTTCTAGTAAGTTGTAATCCATATTCGTTACATAAATCTCTAGTAAGTAGTCAAATGTCTTATGATTTTCTAACAATTGTTCTTTTTCTTTGTTGAATTGTGTATATAGGATAATACCAATGCGCCTCCGGAGTATTACTCAATTATGAATCTAGCTCAAAATAAACAATGGCGTGACTGGAAATATCAGGTGAGACAAGCATATAATAAGTATGCAACAGACGACTTTATTTACTTGTAATATGTATTTGTTTAGATCTCATTTGCTTACTATGCAATTTTACTCACATTTATGATTATGACTTTGTAATATGGAAATGTCAGGTGAAATGCATGTATAATAGGTATGAATCCGACCGGGACGCATTGGCTCACCCACCCCATGCGTGCATTGCGGATCAATGGGCTGAACTTGTTGCAATGTGGGGTACAGATAAGGCTCGGGTATATTTCAAATTAATCTCAATCTATTATCGTGAATGTCTTATATAAGTAGTCAAATTAATACTAATATTATCTTTTTTTTCCAGAAATTATCACTAATAAATCAAGCGAATCGAGAAAAGTAAGAGTGCCTGAACAGGACTGGAAAAAAGTCCCATCCCTCTATCATAAAAGAGGTTTGTCATCATTCAATTTAGTTCTCATTTTTCAATTAATGTTTCTTTTTGTATCGTATATAAATATATTTTTTGGTCAAATGATTCTATTTTAAATGGTAGAGAGGAGACGAGGGATTACCAACTGATCGCGTAAGCTTGTTCATAGCTACGCGCACGAGCAAAACGGCTGCAGATGACACCACCTCTCATATGATCGTAAGTTAAAGTTTCAACCTTTTCTATTTCAGTTTTGTTCTTGTATAGAATACTTTTTTCATTTCTAACTTCATTTTCATAATATTAATTAAAGTTAAAACATTTATATTGAACATGTTGTTTTTGTTACAGTTAACGTTAAATGATGCAATTGAAGAGCTACTAGAGGAGGAACAAAACTCTCCCAGCAAGCAAGAAAAGATATTCACAATATTGATGGGAAATTATGACCATGGGAGAGTGCTCTGTATGGGAGGCGGTGTTACCAAAACTAGGGTGTTTGGTAAAGCCTCAACTTCTCAAAGCGCTTCTGCAGCCCGTATTGCTGAACTTGAGGAGACGGTGTCATCCATCAAAACAGATCTTGAAAATCAACTTGAGGATCAACGCCAACAGTTTCAACAGCCAATAGAAGATTTGAAACGTTGTTTTATGGAACAACGTGGAAAAGGCAGTAATGAATAGGCGGTGGTATGTTTCTAAAAGTTGTGAATTGTAAACATTGAATGAGTTTTGGATACATTCAACTATATTTTTTGTGTTAATGGTTATTATGTTGATTTTGTGTTGTATATACATTTACGAAGTCTAGTTATTTTATATACAGGTTGAATTTGGTTTCTGCGGGTGTATTTTTGGTTATATACAGGTTGCATTTGTGTGTGTACATGTTGAATTTGGTTTTTGCGGGTGTATTTTTTGGGGAAAGTGAATTATATGGAGCTGGCTGGAAAAAAAACATTGTTATTTACGGCGGTTTCAAAAATCCGCCGTAAATAGTGCATTAGACGACTCGTGCCCAAAGGGGGACGAGGGAATCTGGGTGGAGTGCAAATGGGACGACTCGTGCCCTGGTGGACGACTCGTCTCATAACAAGTCATTTAAGGCGGAACCCTACATCCGTCGTATATAAGCATAATGGACGACTTGTCCCCAAAGGGGGACGAGGGAATCTGGGTGGGATGCAAATGGGACGACTCGTGCTATACTGGACGACTCGTCTATTATATACGACGGATATACACCACCGTATATAATTTTCATCTATACGGCGGTTATACACCGCCATAAAAAGCTTCCTCAAATACTCATGTTATACATACGGTGTATTTGTATTTAATTATATACGGCGGTCCATAAGCCGCCATATTTATTCTCAATTATATATGACGGTTGTATTTCTGCCGTATATAGTATTTACGGCGGGATATTCGCCGTAAATACTATATACGGCGATGTTTTATATGGTGCAATATATACGGCGGATTGTCCGCCGTAAATAACATATACGACGGGGCGCGTTCTATATATGTTAGTTAAAATCCGCCGTAAATAAGCCTGTTTCTTGTAGTGTTGCAATGTGAAATATCAATAGTAGTGGAATCCAAAATAGTAGCTTTTTTTTAATCCAGAATAGTAGTTTTTTTTCCCTTGTCTTGCAACAAAAATCAGTCACCGAAAAAAATTTGGCCCACACTTGCATAACTTCCTGGATCCGCCATTGCATTGATGCAATCACTGCGATAGAGGTTATGCTTTTCTGCCATTTTGCCTATTTTCTTTAACTGTGTGATTTGAAGTTGGGATTCAAAATTGGATGATGTGTGAAGTGATGATATGTATATATGTCAATGTTTGTGTAATGTTTATCTTCATTTTGGTACTTTGTGGCATTTGATTAATAATAATGGATATTGCCTTGCTCTTGGTGTTTTCTATGATGACATTATTCGAGACTTTTTTTTGTACAAATATTTTCCTACTTGGATTTGGTACTTGGTTATTAACTCACTCTTAAGAACTAATAATTACCTTTGTTTCAGCACCACAACAAACAAGACCCAAGAGACTTGGTCAACTACCAAAGTGGGCAAAAGATTATCTCATGTGACCATCCACGTTGAAGTCCTTTGCATCAAGATAGGCAAGTAAGAAGTAATGGTGTTTGTTTACTATTTCTTAGGGAGTCAGTTATTAGTCCTTTAATTTTGGTGATAGTGATAGTAGTACATTAGTGGTCAAGAGTCATGTTTTCCTTTACTTGCATTTCAGTTTGTATATAAGCGTCATTATCAATGAAAAGGCCCAAGTGATTTTTTGGTTTGGCCAATACCTTCTCTTCCCCCTTACTTTTCTGGAGCCTAGTCCCTGCTCGAATAGGGACGTACCTAACAATTTGGTGCTTTCATCCAGAGGAAAATGCCTTCCAAACCCAACCAATCCAAATTACCCGTTGAAGAACAAGTTGCTACATTAAGCGAAGTTGTGCAGACTTTGCAAACCCAATCCCATGAAATTCATAATCAATTATCCACTTTACCTACCATCCACAAAACTTTAACCATGATTCCATCCATGCAAGAAGCCATCACCAAACTCACCGCCATGATGTCTGAAATGCAAACCCAAATGAAAGCTAAGACCCCCACAGTAGAAACCACCCCCATCCAACCATCTGCATGCCCATCTTTCCAAGCTGGGTTTTCATCATCAAATATTCCCACCATCCATTTCCAACACACTAATCCAATGTACACCATAAAACCCCCCAAGATACGTCTTCCCTCATTTGACGGCACGAATTCGTTGGATTGGATTTTTCAAGCCGATCAATACTTTAACCACTATCAAACTACCCCTGAGCAACGTTTGAGTATGATGCCCTGCTACATGCAAGGGCAAGCCTTAAGTTGGTATAAGTGGATGGTGAATAATAACCAACTTTCTACGTGGCAAGGTTTTGTCAGGTCCTTGGAAATGCGATTTGGGCCGTCTTCATACGACAACCATAAAACAGCCCTGTTCAAGTTAAAACAATTAGGTACTGTTGATGAATTCCATGCCAAGTTTGAGAACTTATGTAATCGGGTCGACGGATTGCCAGCTGATGCTATCTTAGATTGTTTTCTCTCTATACTAAAGCCTGAGATTCAAAATGAGTTGGCGTTGTGGAGACCTCACAACATCTCTTTGGCAATCGGGCAAGCCAAATTGGTTTAGGCTAAACTCAGAGATGCCCACATGCGTCCCTGGGCAAACCCGAGAAATTTTTTTGACTCAAGTTCGCTTTCAGCCCCACCCCTCAAAATTACTCAGCCTGCCATTAATACCCCACTCCTCACAGCACCTCGCAAACCCAATTCCACTCCTCCGATTCGCAGGTTAAGTGATGCTGAAGCACGGGACAAAAGGGCTAAAGGCCTTTGTTACACATGTGATGAGAAATGGGCGAAGGGACACCAGTGTAAAGCTTCGCAATTTTTATTGATATCACCGAATGGGAAAGATGGAGAGGATATGAGCATAGAGTGTGAAGGACCGCCCAATGACCAAGAGCTAGCAGTAATGAAGCCATCAATCCCCACCACACCCATGAGTCCAGTCAATAACCCACCAACTGATAACCTACCAGCGGTCGAATTTCAATTGTCCACGGCTGCTTATTTTGGGCTATCAAATTCAAAGACCTTGCGTGTAATGGGGAAAATTCATGGTTATAATTTCTCTATGCTTGTGGATTCGGGAAGTACATATAATATATTGCAACCACGGGTCGCAAAATTTTTAAGGCTACCAATATTGGCGATACCAAGTTTTCCAGTCGTTGTGGGAAATGGAAAGTCCATTGAATGTGAAGGAAAATGCTCTGACGTCCAAGCATGAATTTATAATCAAAATTTCAAAATTCCATTTTCGGTTTTGCCAATTCAAGGTGCAGATATAGTTCTTGGAATTCAATGGCTTAGCACTTTTGGACATGTTATTGCTGATTTCTCGGTGCCAAGTATGGAGTTTGAGTTTAATGGAAAGCCCATCAAATTAATTGGGGAACCTACGCTGACCATGGCTTCAGCAAGTCAAGTAGGGCGTATATTTCAGACCGGTGATGTGATGTCGTTGCATGCAATTCTTCCTGGACCAGGCCACTACCTCCATGTAACCACCCCAAATGAAACTACAGAATGTTACCCACCAGACATTACAGCCTTATTAAGAGAATACCAGCCTTTATTTGAACCTCCTGCCGAGTTACCTCCCAGTCGACCCTATGATCACCATATCCATTTAAACCCAAACACCAAGCCTATAAATGTTAAACCATACCATTACCCACATTACCAAAATCATATCATGACCAAATTGATTAAAGAAATGTTGAAGGATGGGATAATTCGACCCAGCCGCAGGCCGTACTCTTCTCCGGTCTTGTTAGTTCGAAAGAAGGACGGTACATGGCAGTTTTGTGTCGAATATCGTGCCTTGAATGTAGCGACGGTGAAGGATCGATTCCCTATTCCTACTGTGGATGAATTGTTGGACGAGCTCTATAGCTCGGTAGTGTTCTCGAAGATTGATTTGCGGTCGGGGTACCATCAAATACGAGTAATACCAGAGGATATTCATAAAACGGCATCCAGAATAGTAGATGGACAATATGAATTTGTGGTCATGCCTTTCGGTCTCATAAATGCCCCATCTACATTTCAAGCGGCTATGAATGACGTGTTTCGAGCTTATTTACAAAAATTCGTATTGGTGTTCTTCGATGACATCCTCATTTACAACAAATCTGCAGAGGAACATGTCTCACATTTAAGGCAAGTGTTCTCTATTTTATTCGAGCATCAATTTTATGCTAAGCTTTCAAAATGTGTCTTTGCTGTTACAATTGTTCGTATCTTGGTCATATTATTTCATGCGGAAAGGTTAGTGTGGATCCAGAGAAAATCTAACCAATCACTAATTGGCCCCCAGCAGCTAATATATCATCCCTTAGGGGATTTTTGGGGCTCACATGGTATTACCGACGTTTTGTGAAGCACTATGCAACCCTAGCCTCACCACTCACAGATTTACTGAAAACTTCCAAATTTGAGTGGAATAAAAAAGTAAATGAATCATTTCACACTTTAAAAAGAGCCATGGCCCATTTACCATCCCTCATTCTGCCCAATTTCACCATCCCTTTTAAACTAACCACATATGCCTCAGGAGTGGCAATAGGAGTTGTACTATCTCAAAATGACCATCCCATTGCATTCTTCAGTAAGAAGCTCTCACTAAGACTCCAAATTGCATCTGCTTATGTGAGGGAATTATTTGCATTGACTGAATGAGTGAAGAAGTTTAGGCAATATTTACTTGGCAGTAAATTCATTGTGTATACAGACCAACAGAGCTTAAAACATTTATTAACTCAGTATGTGCAAACTCCAGAATAGTACAAATGGCTCACTAAACTCATGGGATATGATTATGTGATTGTGTATAAGCCAGGGAAGGAAAACCGAGTCGCTGATGCATTATCGCGTGTCCAGGAGCCTCAGTATGCAGCCATCACCGTCCCCACTTTTCCTTGGATCAATCAGTTGCGTGAGCACTACAAATCCACCGTAGAGAGAAGAAATTTTCTGCAAACAGTGGCAGACAAAGATCTTGTTGGGTATAACATTAATGACGGTTTACTCTTCTATCAGTGACTGCTTGAAATTCCAAAAGAAACTAACTTGCAGCTATTCATTTTGGAAGAATTTCATGCCTCTCCTGATGGAGGCCATTCAGGTGCACGAGCAACATTGGCAAGGATAGAAGCCTCTTTTCATTAGCCTGTAATGGCAAAGCAAGTGCGAGACTTTGTCAGGAAATGTCCAATTTGCCAAACCCATAAGTACTCTACCCAACGACCATACGGACTTCTACAACCACTCCCCATTCCTTCTCAATTTTGGGAGGAAATCACCATGGATTTCATCACACACTTACCTCCTTCTAATGGGAAAACAACCATTTGGGTGATCGTGGATCGTCTCACAAAGTTTTCCCATTTCATGCCACTCCCCACAAAATATAACACCCCTTATTTAGCCTCCCTCTTCCTTACTGACATTTACAAACTACATGGTTTACCTAAATCTATCACTTTCGACAGAGATCCACTGTTCTTATCACAATTTTGGCAATAACTGTTCAATCAGATGGGGACAAAACTGAACCATAGCAGTGCCTACCACCCTCAAACTGACGGGCAAATTGAAGTTGTGAATCGCTGCCTCAAAACCTACCTCGTTGTTTCTGTAGCGAAGAACCAAAGTCTTGGTCACATTTCCTCCATCTTGCTGAATATTGGTACAATACCAACGAGCATTCAGCCACTGGGATGACACCCTTCAAGGCTCTCTATGGTCGCGATCCACCAACACTACCATCCTACATCCTGAATTCTTCAAACAATGCCTCCATTGACGTGACCCTCACTTGCAGAAAGCAAATCTTGCAGCAGCTGAAGGAGAACTTACATGCATCCCGTCAATTAATGGCTCGATCAGCAAATAAGAAGCGAATGGAAATGAGTTTTAATGTCGGAGATATGGTTTATGTGAAACTTCATCCCTACCAATAAACATCTGTTCAACGACGACCCTCTCAGAAGTTAGCACCCAGATTTTTCGGGACATTTCAAGTGGTACGTCGCATTGGAGCTGTGGCATATGAAATTGATCTTCCCCCGAAATCCCGTATTCATCGGACATTTCATGTTTCCCGCCTATGCCGCTGTAATGAGATGCCAGCCAAATCACTCTACCTTTACCTGAAGTAGATGATGAACACAGGCCTCTTGTTGTTCTGAAAAGAATTTTGGATAGTCATACCATCTGGGTAAATAAAAAGGAGAAAAGGCAAGCTTTGATTCGATGGACGTCTTCCACTCTAGGCAGTAACACGTGGGAAGATTGGGATGATATAACTAGATTGCACCCATATTTACTCATCAATCCAGCTGAAAATGAGGTTGCAAATATAGAGAAAGGGAACTTGACCAGTACATAAGATGATTCTTTAAGCCTTGAGGACAAGGCTAATTTTAAAGGGGAGGGTAATGTTACAACACCACAACAAACAAGACCCAAGAGACTTGGTCAACTACCAAAGTGGGTAAAAGATTATCTCATGTGACCCTCAATGTTGAAGTCCTTTGCATCAAGATAGGCAAGTAAGAAGTAATGGTGTTTGTTTACTATTTCTTAGGGAGTCAGTTATTAGTCCTTTAATTTAGGAGATAGTGTTAGTAGTGCATTAGTGGTCAAGAGTCATGTTTTCCTTTACTTGCATTTCAGTTTGTATATAAGCGTCATTATCAATGAAAAGGCGCAAGTGATTTTTTTGGTTTGGCCAATACCTTCTCTTCCCCCTTACTTTTCTGGAGCCTAGACCCTGCTCGAATAGGGACGTACCTAACAACCTTGATCAGGTGTTTGTGGTACTCTAGATTTTGATTTGCATAAAATGAATTTTGAAATACTAAAATGATGCTTGGGACTTGTTTTTCTGTGAAGTGATTGTTCTGAGAAATTCTAAGTAAATGCCCTCTCTTTACTGCACGGTCACTAGCTGCCTACTGGACAAAGGGTGCAGCCCCTCCAAATGAGGGGTGCTATCGCCCCTAGTTATTTTCAGCTTTAGTTCCTCATTTTCTGTCTTTTTGCACTCCAGTCCCTATACTTACAAAACACTAGAAATATATCAAAACTCCCAAGTATTGAGCACAAAATAGGTTCAAAATTATATCTTTTGTATGGGTAAAACACATCCATCAAATACCCCCAAACTCATCTTTTGCTTGTATTCAAATAAACAAAACTAAAAACAACAAAAATAAAACTACTAGCTAACTTAACAAAAGAATTTTTTTTTTTTTTTGCAATTGTTCAAATCATATAATAGGTTGTTGCCCAAAAAGTATCAGATCTTTACACACACATAATCTACAAACATTATTATAAAAATGAGATTATATTTACATGGATGCATCGAAATTAAAATTCTTCATCACAATATGATAATATGAATCAACAATGAGAGATCATTGTCACCAAAGTAAAATATTTTATAGGGTCACTTGTGTCATGCTCTAAATTAATGATAAAAAGATGAAATTTCTGCACAAGGACACTCATATGCATGTTTAGACACAACTGTCAACCCGACTACTATTTAGGGATCAAATATGGCTTAATGGCTTATAATGTATCGCGAAAATCACGGACTAGGTTCACGACTACTAAGAAGGTTAGGACATACGAAGTCAAGCAAGTGAAAATAGAAAGTTTTCATCAAATATCCTCACTTTGAGTTTAACTCTCCGCTCAACCATGCCAACCCATGATTCAACCCCCAAACTTAGATTTTGCATATTTTCATTCAAATAGTTGATCCCATTCCTTTCTTTCATTGGTTACATTCCACTTCATCATAAGAGACGGCAAGGTTTTTCATATTTTTCTTTTGCTTTGCATATATGTATATCACAAATAATACTACGCATTAAATACTTGCTCAAGCCCCTCTTTTCAAGACAATTCATACCCCTTTTCTTTCTTTTGTGAACCATTTTCCACTCATCCCTTGATTTCTCAAACATAACCCACAAATTTCCCATTCATTCCCTATTTTCACGTTTTATGAAAATATATGAGAAAATAGTGTATAAGTTTAAAGGGTATAATAATGTAGGTACAAAATAAGGTGAATGGTGGTCTAAGTTAACCTCCCATTTTGTGAGATATTTCATTCTTTTTTTTAAAGCTCAAAAAGGATTCTAGCGATTTTTTTTATAAGTGACGAGAAAGTTAAAGGATCACAAATTGGGTTAAAAGAAAATAGCCATATAATCACTTCACGAATAGCCTAATTGATGTGTTATTGACAATAATGCAAACATGTTCTAGGGACCCCGAGAATGCCAAATAAATCCTATAAAAGTCTCCTAAATTGGTAACAATTATCAAGAAAATAGTAAAGGAAGTGACATGTGAAGCAATCATACTTTACATGTAAAAATGCAATTATATCCTCATATTGATAATAATACTCAAGATTTAAAATTAAATCACCTTCAAATCATCATGAACTTTAGCTAACATCCCAAAATATGAAGAAAAAAAAAACAAAAAAATTAATTTTTTTCTATTTTTTTTTTGTGACACTATATACACTCCCCTATAAACCCACAAACTTGGAGAGATATCTAACCTCAAACTCAAAACATGCTATATCCTAATAGAAAAAAGAAATAAGACATGCTTTAGGTTCAAAGGATGATATGACAAAACAAATAATAAAATAAAGCAAATAAAACGTACCTAGTTGGGTTGCCTGCAAATAAGCGCATTTGGTTAAGGTCGTTAGCCCGATCGTTGCCCCAATTTTAGATGGGGTTGGAGGTGGTCATTTTGTCTTTGGCCTTTACTTTTCTTCCCTTGACCCACCTCATGCTTTTCGCGGGCACAAACACCCACCACTTTTCACATATAAGTACTATTTTTTATAAGCTCCGATGGTGCCCAAGGAATTTTTGGGGCCCTTTTCTTGGCCTTTTTCATCTTTTTCTTGTTCTTGAGGGTTTCCCCCAAAGTTATTTGATGCTTTGGTATTCACATCCCTAGGAACATCTTCTTCAATAAAAATATGAGAGGAGCTATCTTGATTATCAATGTTAACAATAAAATAACCAGAAATATCAAGAAAATAGCATTCCTTTACTTGAGCACATAAGTTATTGATTTCAGATTTTAGAGGGAAGAAAGATTTTAGTGGTGACACCGACTTCTTGTGGGAGTGGTCTAGGCGGTGATATGGTACGTCACTCTATGAGTGTTCATCGGCATTGTTGTTACTAGCCATAGGATATGCATCCACATTATCCCTAGAATTTTCACCGTCACTCAGAATACTTTCTAATAGAGCACAATCACTCTCCTCCAAAAAACTCTCTTGCATACATGCCTCCCCGTCATCTAAATACTTACAGGAATTTCCCTCATCAACCAAGGGTCTTTTCAACATTTCCTCTACTGGTATCTCAACCCTTTCATCCGCACATGGACAACGTACCATTCCCCACATTTATTATGGTACTAGTTACGGCCATGAACGGGTGTCCTAGCAAAATAGGAGACTCTCTACTTCTCCACTCCAACTACCATGTCTAAAACAACAAAGTCAACAGGGACAATCAAAGTCCCCACTTGGACTAACACGTCCTCCACAATGCCCATAGGTCTCCTAATAGAACGATCCACTAAATGGAGGGTCATTATGGAAGGATTTAACTTGGATAAACCCAATTTCAAATACATGGAGTATGGCAAAACATTGGCGCTAGCACCAAGGTCCGACATCGCCTCCACCTCAATAGAATCACCCATATTAATAGAAATCGTGAAACTTCAGGGATTCTTTTGTTTAGGTGGGAGGTCTTGTCGAACTATGGCACTAGCATTCTCTCCCATGATCAATTTTTCATCTTGTCTATACCTATGTTTTTTAGAATTAATATCCTTGAAAAACTTTGCATAGGCAGGAATATTTTTAATCACTTTAAACAATGGGAGATTTTTATTAACATTGGAGAACATGTCCAATAAACTCCTTCATTTGCTCTTCAATCTTGAGTCTAATTAATCGACCGGGGTACGGCACCGGTGGTACATATGGCTTGAGGGGTATATAAGCATCTTTGGGATTTCCCCCAATCCATTTGTACTATTTTTAGCTTTTTCAGAAATAAGAGGAGGAGAAGAAGAGGATGAAGTAGAAATTACATCATTACTTACCACTTTGCCATTCCGGAGGGTGGATATGTACATAGCTTGTTGCCCTTAACTTGAGAAGGTTCCGAGCTTATGGTTTTGAAGGGCTTCATCAAGTTGCCCTATTTGAACTTCAAGCTTTTTAATGGTGGCATCATGTTGCCTTGATTCCTATTGTTGCTCTAACCTAATTCGCTCCATGGCCTCTTCCCAAGGCTCTTTATTTGGCTCATATTTTCCTTGAGGTGGTGGAGTGTGAAAGGGTTTATTTTGATTACCTTAATATACTCCCCATGAGAAGTTAGGATGATTCCTGCACCCCAGATTGTATGTATTAATGTAGGGTTGTTTTGCGGAGGCCTTGGGTTGTACCCATTGAGTGCATGTGCCTGCTCATTATCAGTAATAAATTGTGCACCACTAGTACAAAAGTTGGTAGCATGAGTATATAGACCATATGGAGAACAAGCATCTTGCATAACATTGACACTAAGTGAAGCACCTTTAGCATTAAACATATCAATTAATTGTGACACTTGCTTAGTCAAATTATCATTAGATTCCAACTAACGTACGCCATAGCCTTACCCCCTAGTACTCTTCTATTGGGAATTAGCACCCAACATCTCAAACAAATCATGAGTCTCTTGAGGGTTTTGGCTCCTGATGTGCCTCGGTGCATTATCAACCATGGCTTGATTAACAGGATTCAAGTCATCATAAAAAAATTGATTTAGCAAGGGCAAGGTAAAGTTATAATGAGGGCATTGAACTAGCATCATTTTAAATCTTTCCCATGCCTCATGAAAAGGCTCACCTAAATCTTGAGCATTTCCAATAATCTTTTGTCTCATGTTATCCAACGTGGGATGGAGATAATATTTTTGTGAAAACACATCATGTAATTGATCCCACGTTCTAATGCTCCTAGGTGTCAACATCATAAACTAAGTCTTTGCCGCCCCTTTTAGAGTGTAGCGGAAGCATTTTAATCTAGTCTTCTCATCTGTAACACTTACTTTACCTGGAAAGTGAGACACAATCATCAGGTACTCACGTAAGAAAGTCAAAGGGTCCTCGGAAGGTAGGCCCTGATAAATTGGCAACATATTGAAATATTGACTCTTAACTTCAAAATTCTTTGCTTCCTCAGTTAGCACAATACAAGATATAGAATCATCCACTTTTGGATGACAAAAGTCCTTCATTGTTTGAGTCGGTGGGACTGCCATCTCGGCCTTTTCTTCCTCTACCCCGCTGCTAGAGGGATCAAGTTCTAGGTCATTTTCGATGGGAATGCCTTCTTTTAATTTAAGCTTCTTAAGGTGCCATCATATTATATCAATGTCTTCGTTCAATGGCTAAAAGGTAGGAATCAAAGAACGTCGCCCAACCATGCACTACGAAAATTAACTTGTTCAACACAACAAGTCCTCGACAATGGCACCAAAATTTTGATGGAGGATTTCTCCCTTTTATTAAATTACCTAGCAAGTGCACTAGTTTATCAATGCAGTAATATGAAATTGTAAGGGTCGAATCCACATAAACTCGTGGATTAACAAGTATATTTTAGTAGTGCAAAAGTAACCAAGGATTTTTATTTTGATTTGATTATTAATCTAAGAAACAAGAATTAAAGCAAGAAAGATATCAAGAAACAAGAGATTTATGAATTGGTGATCTTAACAATTATCACTTTATACTTTATTTCCAAAGGATAAAATAGATTATTCTCTTTCAAGGGTTTGTTAACAAAAGTATAGGGTTAAAATGTTTAATATATTACGCTAGGTCAATACCAACAATAGAACCCTAATAATTTCTCTATCGTATTTATAACTTTGCTAGGATAATATAAACGTTCAAGAGATCCAATCTAAATAACAAGAACACAATAACTTAGATTCATTCGATTTCCGCCAAACAAATCATAAAAACATGAAAAACTAAATTCAATTTGAATTCCACTGGATTATCAATTAAATCTATTCAACTCAATAATGGTCGATGCATAAATCATCCACACTAGTGCAATGGTTTAAACCCAAATATATTCAAGAGTCCAAAAGTATATTCCGCTAGGTCAATACAATTGATCTCAATAACAATCATTAAAAATGTTGAGAAGAACAAGAATGAGAAAGAAGATAGAAAGAATTAAAACATTAAAACCTTATCATAAACCTAGACTAGTGCTTGTTTTTATACTAGAAGAGGAATTAATTTCCTTTTTTGAATAAAATTGCCACAAATCCCTTTTTGATCCGGAGAGCTGAGCCTTGAATTCGCCTAGAAATCGTCAGGGTGCGGTCGCACCCCCTTAAATGGAGCGGTTGCGCTCAACGTCTGTAAAACTGGTGCGATCGCCCTCTCTTTACTGCGCGGTCGCTCACTACCTACTGAACAAAGGGTGCAGCCGCTCCAAATGAGGGATGCAGTCGCTCCCTAGTTCTTTTCAGCTTTAGTCCCTCCTTTTCTGTTCTTTTTCACTCCATCCCCTGTACTTACAAAAACACTAGAAATACATCAAAACTTCCAAGTATCGAGCACAAAATAGGTTTAAAAGTATATCCTTTTGATGGGTAAAAAACATCCATCTGTAGAACATTTGCATCAGTTAAAACCGATTTAATAGCGTTTGTGTGTGCCCTGATCACACTTTCCATTTTTCCATCTCCCAACTGTGCTTTTAATCACCCCAAAGACCTAAGTTTAGAATTGTATTTCTATATTGAAATTCTATTGTTTTTTTCATGTTTTCTACATAATTGTATCCTTTTGTTTCTTATCATTCCTATTTTCTTTAAAGGTAGGTTACAATCACACCTCTCCTCCTTTGGTCCTTGACTTGTGCGCAAATTTTATAGACAATCTAACGGTAAATATCGATCAACGAAGCATCTTCAATTATTTTATTCCTCGAAAACCTTCCCCATTCTAATGATTCTATCAAGAATGAGCCAACAAAATTATGTCCTCAATTCTCATGTTTCCTTTCCTCTCTAATGGCAACTCCACCAATGGGTATCAAATGCAAATTTTGATAAACATGTGAAGGTACTATCAACTCCAACAATGAAAAAAAGAGGCATCATATTTGGATGTAGTATTAGCAAAGGTAGCATATTTACTAACTTGCTAATACCTTTTAGGTGTTCCTCACTTGCTCAAATGGGGAGAGTGAGGGTAATTTGATGAGGGAAAATGAGCAAATGGTCTTGTCCCCATTCATCCAATAATAAAAATTGGTAATAAAGTCGACACTTGGAGCCTTCTCATTGGTTAGATGAAATTTAGTTTTAAATTTTTATGCCTAAATTTTATTTGGCTATAAAAATGAAGTTAAATATTTTAAAAGAAATATTAATATATAACAAAATTTGTATTTTTTTATTTCTCTATAAATGGAGCTCAGTTTCAACATATTTTGATACACTAATTTAAATTTTTAGTTTTCTCACTAAACTTAAAATATAATCTCTTCATTTTAAAAACTAAAATAATACTTAAATGATAGATTTTTTAGGAACTAACAACATTTTACTATATTTATCAATTTTATGTTTTGCGTAGATTTTTATGAGTTTTTAAAAAGGGCGATAAAATATAATCACTTCATTTTAAAAACTAAAAATAATACTTAAATGATAGATTTTTTAGGAACTAACAACATTTTACTATATTTATCAATTTTATGTTTTGCGTAGATTTTTATGAGTTTTTAAAAAGGGCGAGTTAGAAATGTGATACTTAATTTGGAATGAACCGAAATGGAATATGAAATATTTATTATATGACACATAAATTATTTTATTATTTATCATATTTGGTTATTATTGTAGTTAATTTAAATAATAATAAATTGATGATTATAATATTTATAATTTTTATTGTAATAAAAATACATAAATAAAAATAATAGTCATATTTAAAATTATTGATAAAGATAAAAGTATTAATAAAATGTTGTAAATATCAAAAATTAGTTTGATATCATGAATTTGATACCTATTGTTAAAAATGAAAATTTGATAACTTGTGAATAGTGACCAATAGATATCAAATTTTGATTTTGATCCCTATCTAACTAGAATTTGTTGGAAATGGGTTTTAGAAACAAGGTTTGACCAAGTTTTGACCCAATTTTTAAATAGGTTTCATTTATTGATTAATGAAATAAGTTACAAAATTATAATCTACATTTGTTGTAGATTAAGAAAATGCATTTATTTACTCAAAACCATTTTCGGGTGAATGATAAATTAATGGCTAAAGATTGTAACTTGAAATGGGAAAATGAAGAGTTTATAGGATATAAAGAAGTTATCCCACATTGCTTAGAGATAGAAAGTAAAGCAAGTTTATAAGTGGATGCAAACAAGGAGGAGGCATCAAGTTGTTCCTCCTTGGGCCAACCTAGGTGGACCATTGGACCAACCATGCAAGGTGCAGCCCAATTGTGCCAGTTTTATACTAGCTCAATTTGGACCACACCCGCGAAGCGCGCGAAGAGCGAAATGGGCGGTTTAGGGCGCACTTTGCACTTCTCATCGTCGCTAGGAGCTATTGGAGCCTTTGATTTTTAGCAAATCAATCAAGGTTCGTGGCTCAGGTGCAGTAGTTTGGTTCAGCTTGGCTCGGACTGGACTGGGCCGATGCAGTGCATGGTGCGGTTGGGCCTAGGCCCGGGCCCGTACTGATTGGGCTGGGGCGGTTCAGGTCTGGGTCGAACCGTGGATCTGCGTGCGCCAAAGGGTGCAAGCGATTCGATGAACCGTGTCAAGGGGTTGGAATGGTTCATGGAACCGGCTCAAAGAGGTGTGGCAGATCCAGCCAGATCCGAGCCCTTCACCGTAATCGATCTGAAGGCCCAGAATTCACCAGTTACCAATAGTGCCTATTCCCAAAAGGCACCCCAACTCTTCATTATCTATAAATAGTCCCCTGCAGTTTGTCAATTCATTCATTCCATCATTCAGTGAGTTAGTATTCAATAGCAATTAGAGAGAAAGCATATTGAAGCATAAATATTCCTTTCAAGTCCATAAGTTCCAAACAATTAGTTTGTTCGCCGAAGTCGTTAGTTTGAAGTGCTTCTACTAACGATTGTAAAGTCGTTGCATCTTACGAGGAGATTGTCAGAATACCGTCAGCACCAGTGCGGGGCAATACTTCTTACGGAGATTGTGTCAAACACAAGCCTCGACTTAATTTTCGCCTTGTTATTCCGTTTGCTAGTTTTTCCGTTATCTTTTAAGAAGCCGTCACATTTTCTGTTAAATTTCCTAACAATCGTAAGAAGTATTCTACGTTTATTAAGAGATGGCAAATGAAACCGATACCTCCCAGTCCTCTGGGGCTACTCCCGACCCGACCCGAGATGCAACTAATCGAAATGTTGCACCTGCTCCCGCACGCTCCAACTCACCCGGCACATGGTGAGAAACCATCCAAGTTCACTGGGGCGGGCTTCAAGAGATGGCGAAAAGATGCCGTTTTACTTGACCACCCTCGCCCGCGAAGTTCCTAAAAGAGGATCCCCCGCTATACCAACCGATGATCCCGACCATCAAAGAAGGATTGCCAAAGAGGCATGGGATCATGGTAATTTCTTGTGTAGGAATTACATCATGAATGGGCCGGATGATAATCTATACGGTGTGTCTTGTCTTGTGGATACGGCCAAAGAGTTATGGGACACTTTGGAGCGAAAGTACAAAATCGAGGATGCCGGTTCAAAGAAGTTTGTTGTTGGCAAATACCTTGATTTCAAGATGGTTGACTCAAAGACCGTGGCCAGCCAGGTTGATGAGTTTCAGTTGATCCTACATGGGTTGACTGCTGAAGGAATGGTTATGAATGAACCATTTAAAGTTGCGTCAATTATTGAAAAATTGCCGCCAGCATGGAAGGACTTCAAGAACTATCTCAAGCATAAGCGCAAGGAGATGAATCTTGAAGACCTGATTATTCGTCTTCAGATTGAAGAAAACAACAGGAAGAATGAGGCCAAGGCTGAAGCCAAGGCCAACAAAGGAAAGATGGAAGCCAAGGTCAATCTTGCTGAAGCTAGCACAAGCAACAGTAAGAAGAGGAAGCATTCTGGAAATGATAGAAGAGGCTCAAGTGGCAAGAAGAAGTTCAAAGGATCTTGCTACAACTGTGGCAAGCCCGGACATTTAGCAAAAGATTGCCGGCACTCGAAGAAGGAAGACCAGAGAGGCAACAGGAACCAAACCAACACTGTTGATGATATGGAGCTTGACTTTGCAGCTGTGGTATTTGAAGCCAATGTGGCTAAGTTGGATGATAATCCAAGAGAGTGGTGGATAGACACCGGTGCTACCCGCCACATATGTGCAGATAAGGAGAGTTTCTCTTCCTACGCTCCCTGTTCCGAAAGGAAGCTCTATATGGGAAATTCTGCTACTTCCAATGTTGTGGGAATTGGAAGAGTTGTTCTGAAGATGACTTCAGGCAAGGAGCTGACTTTGATGGATGTGCTGCATGTCCCATACATCCGCAAGAACTTAGTCTCTGGGGCTTTGTTAAGGAAGGCCGGTTTCAGATTGGTGTTTGAATCTGATAAATTTGTACTGACCAAAAATGGTCTTTTCCTTGGAAAATGTTACCTTGAGAAGGGCCTTTTCAAGATGAATGTAATGAATGTTATCCGCTCTGAAGCGATGAATAAAAGTGTTGTTTCTTATGTTTACTTGTTGGATAGTCCTGACTTATGGCATGATAGATTAGGACACGTAAATTTTAACACAATTAAGAAATTAGTAAAGCAAGATTTAATTCATATGTCTAAATCTGATGCAACTAATAAGTGTGAAATTTGCGTTGAAGCAAAAATGACTAAAGGGTCATTTGAAACAGTAATAAGAAACACAACACCTATGGAATTAATTCACACAGATATTTGTGATTTAAAGTTAGTGCAAACTCGAGGTGGGAAAAAGTACTTCATTACTTTTATAGACGATTGCACAAAATATTGTTATGTATATCTATTGAAAAGTAAGGATGAAGCCTTAGGGGCTTTCCAAACTTACAAGAACGAAGTTGAGAATCAACTTAATATAAAGATTAAGAAGATTTGAAGCGATAGAGGAGGAGAATATGTAGCTCCGTTTGAAGGACTATGTTGGGAATCTGGCATTATTCATCAAACGACAGCTCCATATACACCTCAATCTAATGGAGTAGCTGAACGTAAGAATCGCACTCTAAAGGAAATGATGAATGCATTCTTAATCAGTTCAGGCTTACCCGACAACATGTGGGGGGAAGCAATACTGACTTCAAACTACATTCTTAATAAGATACCCAAGAAAGGAATTAATGAAACACCTTACGAATTATGGTATAATCGTAAGCCGTATTATAAATACCTTAAAGTGTGGGGGTGTCTGGCTAAGGTTGAAGTACCTAAGCCAAAGCAAGTCAAGATCGGTCCAAAGACAATTGACTGCATCTTTATTGGATATGCTAACAATAGTAGTGCCTATAGGTTTATAGTGCACAAGTCAGACATTCCTGATATGAATGAAGGAATGACAATAGAATCAAGGAATGTTGTATTCTTTGAAGATATCTTTCCTGCCAAAGATAGGAAAAATGTAAGTTCTAATAAGAGAACTTATGAAACTACAACTGGTCCATCTCAAGAAGAAGATGAAGGACCAAGACGTAGTAAAAGGGCAAGAGTGGAAAAGTCTTTTGGTCCTGATTTTCTATCATATATGTTAGAAAACGAACCAGCTACTGTTAAGGAAGCTTTATCCGGTCCGGATAGTCCGTTCTGGAAAGAAGCTATTAACAGTGAAGTAGAATCCATAATGCATAATAATACTTGGGAGTTGGTTGATCTTCCTCCAGGATGTAAACCGTTAGGTTGCAAGTGGATCCTTAAAAGGAAGTATAAGGCAGATGGATCTATCGATAAGTACAAAGCCCGGCTGGTAGCCAAAGGGTTTAGACAAAAGGAGGGATATGACTTCTTCGATACATATTCTCCTGTCATAAGAATCACATCCATACGTGTTCTCATAGCAATTGCAGCCGTGCATAATCTTGAGATACACCAGATGGATGTGAAAACAGCTTTCTTGAATGGAGAGTTAGATGAAGAGATTTACATGGAACAACCCGAAGGGTTTGTTGTTCCAGGTAAAGAGTAAAAGGTGTGTAAACTTGTAAAGTCTTTGTACGGACTCAAACAAGCACCTAAACAATGGCATGAGAAGTTTGATCGAACCATGTTATCAAATGGATTCAAGATAAATGAATGTGACAAGTGTGTCTATATCAAAGGAACGTCTGAATCATTTGTAATAGTCTGTCTCTACGTAGATGACATGTTGATAATGGGAAGTACTCATGAATTGATCATGAATACCAAAGGCTTGTTAAAGAAGCACTTTGACATGAAGGACATGGGATTGGCTGATGTCATATTAGGAATAAAAATTTCTAGAACATCAGAAGGGATAGTTCTATCTCAGTCCCATTATCTAGAAAATGTACTTCGAAAGTTCGATGTCATTAATGACCCTCCGGCTAAGACAGCGGTAGACTTAACTCTACACTTAGCAAAGAACAGAGGGGAACCAGTTTCTCAGTTGGAATATGCCAGAATAATTGGTAGTCTGATGTACTTAACGAATTGTACAGTCCAGACATCGCATATTCAGTGAGCAAACTAAGTAGGTTCACTAGTAATCCCAGTGCGGATCACTGGAAGGCCCTATTAAGGGTATTGAGATATTTAAAGTATACTATGAATCATGGGATACTTTATAAGAGATATCCAGCAGTATTAGAAGGATATTGCGATGCTAATTGGATATCAGACACAAAAGACTCCAAATCCACAAGTGGATATGTATTTACTATTGGTGGAGGAGTAGTGTCATGGAAATCCTCCAAACAAACGTGTATAGCTAGATCCACGATGGAATCTGAGTTTACAGCTTTAGATAAAGCTGGAGAAGAAGCTGAATGGCTTAAGAACTTCTTGGAGGATATTCCTTGTTGGAGTAAGCCTGTGCCTGCTGTTATGATACATTGTGATAGTCAATCAGCAATAGGAAGGGCACAGAATAGTATGTATAATGGTAAGTCTAGACATATTCGTCGTAGACATAATACCATTAGACAGTTGATCAAAAATGGTGTTATCACAATTGACTATGTAAAGTCAAATGATAACATAGCGGATCCGTTTACGAAAGGTATAAATAGAGATCAACTGTATAAACTGTTAAGGGGAATGGGTTTAAAACCCACAACAAAAGAATTCATAGTGGACACTCAACCTTGAGAAATGGAGATCCCAGGCCCTTGGTTCAATGAGAAAACTAAGTTATGAGTTCAGTAGAAACACTTGGAACCTGTTTCATACTCATTCCCAGAACATCCAAGTGTATGCACCTGCAGCAGTGGTGAGGATAAGTTGAGAAAACTTTTAATGATTCCTATACCTACGGGTGGAGTATAGCAGGATACTCTTTATAGTTTGAATCACCTATATAAGTGAGAAGTAATAAGGCCGCTTCTAAATGAACACTTATGAATGAGATACGGTCCAGGGGCGAAATGGACACAACGTGAGAACAAAAATTGTTAGAGCTATTATTGTGTGAGTACTGTTGTCTTGGTATACACTATACAGTCACTGGTTCAAAGCGTCTCGCTACCAACTAGCTAGTATATCCGATGGTATTTTACTAGGGACGGTTCAAGGCCATAAGCTACCTATCCCGATGCAATAGTAGTTCGCCGAAACTTTTGGACGAATCTGCATACATGCATTAATTGTCATTCATGTGGGGGATTGTTGGAAATGGGTTTTAGAAACAAGGTTTGACCAAGTTTTGACCCAATTTTCAAATAGGTTTCATTTATTGATTAATGAAATAAGTTACAAAATTATAATCTACATTTGTTGTAGATTAAGAAAATGCATTTATTTACTCAAAACCATTTTCGGGTGAATGAGAAATTAATGGCTAAAGATTGTAACTTGAAATGGAAAAATGAAGAGTTTATGGGATATAAAGAAGTTATCCCACATTGCTTAGAGATATAAAGTAAAGCAAGTTTATAAGTGGATGCAAACAAGGAGGAGGCATCAAGTTGTTCCTCCTTGGGCCAACCTAGGTGGACCATTGGACCAACCATGCAAGGTGCAGCCCAATTGTGTCAATTTTATACTAGCTCAATTTGGACCACACTCGCGAGCGCGCGAAGCGCGAAGGGCGGAATGGGCGGTTTAGGGCGCACTTTGCACTTCGCACGTGCGCATCGTCGCTAGGAGCTATTGGAGCCTTTGATTTTTAGCAAATCAATCAAGGTTCGTGGCTCGAGGTGCGATGGTTCGGTTCGGCTTGGCTCGGTGGGCCGGGCCGATGCGGTGCATGGTGCGGTTGGGCCTAGGCCCGGGCCCGTACGGATTAGGGCTGGGGCGGTTCAGTCCGGGTCGAACCGTGGATCCGGTCCGTGCCAAAGTGGTGCAAGCCGATTCGATGAACTGTGTCAAGGGTTGGAATGGTTCATGGAACCGGTTCAAAGAGGTGTGGCGAGATCCGGCGGTCCGAGCCCTTCACCGTAATCCGATCCGACGGCCCCGGGAATCCACCGATTACCAATAGTGCCTATTCCCAAAAGGCACCCCAACTCTTCATTATCTATAAATAGTCCCCTGCAGTTTGTCAATTCATTCATTCCATCATTCAGTGAGTTAGTATTCAATAGCAATTAGAGAGAAAGCATATTGAAGCATAAATATTCCTTTCAAGTCCAGAAGTTCCAAACAATTAGTTTGTTCGCCGAAGTCGTTAGTTTGAAGTGCTTCTACTAACGATTGTAAAGTCGTTGCATCTTACGAGGAGATTGTCAGAATACCGTCAGCACCAGTGCGGGGCAATACTTCTTACGGAGATTGTGTCAAACACAAGCCTCGACTTAATTTTCAGTTTGTTATTCTGTCGGTTAGTTTTTCCGTTATCTTTTAAGAAGCAGTCACATTTTCTGTTAAATTTCCTAACAGAATTGTTATTGGAGTTGTCGTAACTTCATTTTGTTTGAAAGATCTCTTAAAGTAAAAAAAAAAAAAAAGGAATTTTGGTAACAATCCAAATTGGAGACGATTGATTGAATTTATAGTGAAGAATCTTATATAAGGTTACCCCGCGTCATAACAGTCATCCAAAAATACAACCCCAGAACAATTGTTAAGTATAATCATCCTCCTTCTGTCGGTGAGTTAGAAATGTTTCAACGGGTGTTCTGGGCATTTGGGTCTTGTATTGAAGCTTTCTTTCATTGTCGGCCTGTCATTTCTGTTGATGGAACATTCCCTCATGGTAGATATAAAGGGGCAATACTGATTGTCACGGGTGTTGACGCCCAAGACATTATACTTACTCTTGCATTTGTTGTTGTTGAAAAAGAGGAATGTGGGAATTGGCGTTGGTTTTTATATCTTGTTTGTAGACATATTATCAAAAGTCATGAGGTATGCTTGATATCTGACCGTCATTAATGCATTATTAAGACTATAACGAAAGATACATGGTGGCCAAATGTGCTTCATAGATATTGCTTGAGGCATATGCGAGCAAATTTCTTGGAGAAGCACAGAGGCGTTGGTTTGAAGTATTTGTTTTGGAGATCTGGTAAAGCAATTCAAGATGGGAAATTGAAAAATACCTTGGAGAGTATCCTGACCCTAGGGAAATTAAATGGTTTGTGAATTTAGATGCCAGAAAGTGGACATTGACGCATGATGGTGGTTATAGATATGACATTATGATTACTAACACGTCTGAGGTTTTTAATGCTATCATGAAAGGAGCTCGTGGGATGCCAATAACAACAATTGTTGAGACTACCTTTTATCATTGTGTAGAGTATTTTCAGGTAAGACATGGGTTTTCAACGAATGATTTAGGAGGTAATCCTGATAACCTAAATATCAATCCCTTACACCAATGTAGTCAGAAAGTTCATTACCGATTCAGGAAGAATAGCGAGAAGGCTATGCAATATCATGTTAAGAGGTTCAACACTCACGATATGGGGGTGTATCAGATGACAATCACACGTCGCGGTGATAAAGGTGGTAATATCCAAATTGTCCGATGGAATGATGGTACCTGCACATGTGGTAAATGGGTTGCATATCACATGTCTTGTTCCCATCTTCTTGCATGCTGTCAAGCGCAACATATTGATGGTCGTTCTTATGTTGATCCATTTTATACTATTAGTGAATACTACAAGACATGCAAGGGAACATTTGAACAATTACACCATGAGGACTATTGGCGTGTTGATGAATTGGTGCCACGTTATTTCCCTAATCCCAACCTTCGACGTTCTGCGAAGTCCGGAAGGCCCAAATCAAGGCGATTTCAAAACTCTATGGACTTTCAAGCAGATAAACGAAATACTCAATATTCTACATGCAAGCAAGAAGGTCACAATCGTCGTATATGTCCAAGTAATAGACAATAGAATTATTTTTATGTAATTTTCATTAAACTTGAATGTAATTTATATTTGAGTGAAATTTTTTCAAGCTATGTAATATACTATACTCCCTCCGTCTCACAATAATATCGAAAAAATTTTCTTTTGGGCGTCCCACAATAATTAATAATTTTTTCAAAATGGAAATGAGACCCACTTCTCTCTACTCACAATACTTTTTAAATTTACTATTCTCTCCACTCATTTTCTCTCCTATTTTACTTTTATACTCACAATACATTACATTTATCACTTTTTACCTTAATTTTTGTGCCGGATCAAAAATTCTATATAATCGTGGGACGGAGAGAGTATGTAATATAGTAGTCCACTATCTATATTATATAGAAATATATTTAATTTTTTTTTTTTTTTAAATTTTCATGCCGGATCAATTTTGTAAAGAAGTATATTTACGAGTGTAGAGTTGAATCTTATGAAGTTTTACTAATGGGGTCCAATTCAAGTCAAGCTCATCATTTATCTTAGAATCTTTTACAATAAAGTTGTTTCTACCAATCACAATTGTGTTTCAAATTTAGCATAGTTTGGATTAAAATTTAAATTTAAATTCAACTAGTTTTTTTTAAATAAAATCAAGCCTGGTTTTTACTTAAATCATTATTTTAAAACTCTCCAAACTTCAAAGATAATGCAGCAAAATATTACTTTAATTTGCAAGGGCCCCGCCCAATTACAAAATCCACAACTGAAACGAATTTTTTTTTTTTTTTTTGTTACCCAGGTTTCCAGCTTCGCTTCGCTGGACTAATTCTGGATCACCAAGTACCGACCTCTCAGTATATTGGCGGAGGTAAATCGCGAAATGTGCCCTATGCAGTCAGGGTGGCAGCACCCCTTATACTCCATAGCCCCAAGGAAGTCCTCCTATAAGACATTTACATCACTCTTACATCACCAATTAACTGTTCCAGCTGTTCCTGTTGTCAAAGAGGCATTTGCATCAAGATAAAACTCTGGTGGATTGAGTACGTTAAGATGTTATCCTTATATATCAAGATAAAACTTTTTTTTTTTTTTTTTTTTTTTTACGTAAGGGAATCAATACATTTCACCGCTTTCGATGTACTTCACAGAGCGCTATAGCAGTTAGGGAGGCAATGTCATTCCTCTAACCACCTAGTGGGGAATCGAAACCTCCAGGGTTGGAAGCGTGACTCTAACCATCGGCTAAGGCTTGCGTCTTCAAAACTCTTTATTATTCTGGTAGATTGAGTTTAAAACCAAACTTTTCCATTTCCCCAAAATACCCTCTCTCACGTATATATTTACGCTTTTATTTTTATATTTACCCCATTATTTATTTTTCTCGCACAATAGCAAAGCAAACCCTAGAACACAAATTGCAAATCCCAAGCGGTTGTGTTGAGAGGAATTGACCGATCAAATTGGAGAAACAAATAGCTTCTGGGATCGAAACTCGTCCCAATTTCAATAATTTGTAAGTGATTATTGATTCCTAAGGCCTTCAATTTTTGTGGTAATTTAATCTTTGATTGTTGATTCAATTAGTTTGTGCAAAACTCTTTTATGTTTTTCTTGAATTTGATTTTTTTAATTTTTCGATGAATTGGTTCGATTTATGGTTTTTCCCCAATTAATGTATTTTAATATATATATTTGTTTATTTCCGATTTTGTTTGCTGTATAAGTTAAGTTTTAATAATGGTTAAGTAAATTACTTTATTGCATCCTGATTTTGGGGCTTGATTTTGATAATCTTTTGCTGTTTCTAGGTGAGGATTTTGTAGGTTTTGCTTGTTACTAATCTATGTTGTTAATTCATTTGTATTGTATGATTTATTTGATTTTAGATTATCAATTGGTAGAGTTGTGACATTCTTTAGATCTTTGTTTTGTTCCCTTATTCGTTGTATATGAATCGTTCGTTGTTGATTTAATTAGTTTTTGCAAATTTCCTTTATGTTTTTCTTGAATCTGATTCCATTAATATTGTAACTAATTGATTTGATTTCTGGACTTTTCCCCAATTACTGTATTAGATTATTTATTTATATATATCTGGTTACTGTTTGTTGTACTAGTTAAGTTATTTTTAAGTACTCACTTTGTTGAATATTACTTTTGGAGCTTTGAGTTTGATAATCTTTTGTTGTTTATAGGTGAGGATTTTGTAGGTTTTGATTTTACTAATCTATGTTGCTAATACAATTGGAATGTTTTAATTGATGTTTGATCACCAATTGGTAAAGCTGTGACATTCTTAGATCTTTGATTTGTTCCCTTATTTGTTGGGGATAGAAGGTTTTTCGTTTTCCATCAACCTGGTTGAACATATATGGATAGAAATAACAGAATTTACACATAGCGTGACCACTATAACTCTCGTGCTTTTTTGTGATACCATGTAAACATATACCTTGTTTTCCACTAAGAGCATCTTTTCCCACATATTTGTGGCAGATTCGGAAACAGTTTTTCTGCCAAATTCTTGATTGATGTAATCTATTGTTTGACTTCAAATTTTGGTTGATTTGACTCATATATCTGTCTGTTTGGTTTACATTTTCATGCTTGCTTGCAAAAATTCTGACCTTTATCACACTATGACAGATTCTGGTTGATTGGACTTTTATGTTACATCTTATGATGAAGTTCAAAAAAGGTAGCAAAGTGGAGGTTATGAACAAGGAGGAGGTGCCTATCTCATGGCGTGTTGCTGAAATAATCTCTGGTAATGGACATACTTACAGTGTGAGGTATGAATCTTATTCAGCGGCAAGTGATGCTGTTGTTGAGAGGGTGTCAAGAAAGGTTATTAGACCTTCTCCCCCTTCCGTGCAAGCTGTCAATAATTGGAAGGCTGGTGATGTTGCCGAGGTGTTTGTTGATAACTCATGGAAAATTGCTATGGTGTTGAAGGTTTTGGGCAAAGATTTGTACTCGGTAAGGCCACATGGATTAATTCATAAATTTACGGTAAACAATGGGAGCATCAGGATGCAGCTATCTTGGCAAGATGACAAATGGGTTCTGATAGGAGCGGTGAGTTCATTTATCTGATTTACTTTCCCTAGCCTTTATTTCATGGGGTGATTTCTTTTTTCCGTTTCCAGATGTTGAATATTTTCCTAGTTTATGCTTATCATGCTCCTTTTTATTGGGTTGATCAGTGGGAAAAATACTTTTTTTTTTTAGGAATAAATAATATCAGGTTGGCTCGTCAAATGTGTTTATATGATGGTTTAGAAAAATTAATTTTGCTTTCCACCCTTCATTTAGATATTATTGGTACTTCTGGTTCTTGGAGTTCGTTAAACTTTGAGATTTACTTTTTTTTCTTCCTGTTTTATCTGGCTCGGGTAAATATTGTGTCTTAATTCGGAAATGGTTCAACTTTCTTACAATATGGATATCAAATATTGTACGCGTTTTAGACAACATTTAAATTCCCTGGAAATGAAGCAAGCGAACGTACACAAGCGAATATTTGTGTTCCAAATTAGCTCTCTCAGATTTCGTATTCTTATTTTACATGAATTATTATATTTTTTTATTTATGAGTATGAGTTCTTATATATCTGTTGCATGTTGGCTATTTGTGCAGGATCCTGAAATTTCCAGTGATTTGAAGTTCACAAATTATAACCAGACCATAAGATTTCAGGCTCCACAACTTAATGCAAAGACCAGAAAACAAGGAGGTGATTGCTTACCTATTCAGAATGATGTTGGATTTCCTGAGACTCATAGGGTCTTATCTAGGACTCCAAAGAGAGTTTCTCCTTATTGCTCATCTCTTCTCGACCCATACGCTGGAAAAGCTAAGAAATTTAGAGCTAACGAGAAAGAAGGAAGAAGTCAACGGATTCCAACTCGATTATTGGAAAAGGTAGATGTTGTTGCTTACCCAAGAGATACTCTGGGTGAGAAATACATGCAACCTTCCTTTAACTATTGTTCAAATGGTTATTATGAAACGGAGAAAAGAAAATCAAGTGGTGTTGTTGGATGTTCCCTTGCAAGACTCTCAGACCCTAATGAATCTGAAAGTGATGAGTGCTCTGTTGGTAGTTGTAGTCTTGTTAGTGAGAGTCCAAATAGGTTTTCTCGTCATCCTATAGCAGTTACTCGTCAGGAGACGGATACCCTTTGTAGTGATGCAGAGTCATTTAATGTTTCACGTGAGGAAGAGCAAATTAGCTCACCTCCTTTGGAGGAGGACCTGGCAGTAAGCATTCATAGATTAGAGTTGCATGCTTACCGCTCCACATTGGAGGCTTTATATGCTTCTGGCCCTTTAAGTTGGGATAAAGAAGCATTATTGACCAACCTTCGTATTAGTCTCCATATCTCGAATGATGAACATTTGATAGAGGTAAGGAACTTGATTTCCCTCAGAGTCAGAGCCGGTTACCATAATTAACAGAAAATAGATGGATTTTCTATTTGCCTTTAGGATAGGATCTTGGTTTCTTGTAGTTAATGACAATAAAATTGTAAGAAGTAAGATGATGTGTACATTTGGTAGCTTCTTCCTTGATGGTAAAATTTCAGTTGTCCAGAAAGTTTTAACTCTGTAACCTTGAACCTGATGTATCCAATTCTTATGGAGTAATGAATGTATTTGGTCCTATCCTGGTTTTGCTTACGCTTTACTTTTTTGACTGTACACTTATTTATGGAATATTTTGAAAAAAGATCTTGAATATCTCGTCAGTTATCATCTAGTGTCATTCTGCTATATAGCTGGCTGATAGTCATCAAGACTCAGAATATTGTACCCTTGTTTAGGAAAGCTTGCTGCATCGGTGCAGTCTATAGCTTATCTGCAGCAAACATGTTATTTCCTATTTATTTATTTTTTGCAATTTCTTGAAAAGAAATTATCTTTTCTACATTTACATGCGTACACTGAATGATGTGTTCAGTGATTTGGATGCAAAATGATATAGTTTTTATCTCTTCCATACAATTTGGCATTCTTTGGGTGGTTTATATCAGGATATTATTGATGATCCCCTGTGTTTTCCAGGGCCACAATTGGAGGCATGAATCTTGCTTTCAAAGGTCCAAAGATGTTTCTGCACTGCCTTTCTCGTGGGAAAAACAGTGGGATAATCTGTGCATCCTGTTCTACAGATAAGACAGCTTGTTTTCATTAGTCAGTCATATTTGGTAAATGATGTTGTTGGCTGATGTATTACAATTCAGGCTTGCCTTGATCGCCAGTTCGTCACGCATGTATAATGCTGAAGGAAGTGAAACGTAGCTTCAAAAAATGTGTGCATGGAGAAGGTTTTATGTCCTCTTTCTTAATCATAGTTACAGACCAAGTAACTGTATGCTTGCTTGTATGTGTTCTTAATCACGCATGCATATCTACCCTTTTTCTTTTTCTTTTTTGCACAACTATTTGGTGGTTGCTCCTTGAGAATTTTCTTGATTGTTCGGTTTAGATTGTCAACCATATCTGTTTACTGGTGAAATTGCACTAGAGTTGGTTAATAATTAATTAATGGTCTGTGGTTGTCATTGGTATCCCTGACGTCTGCATAAGATTCTCAAAAATGAGGTTCACTTAGGTAATATGAAGTACAATTTTCCTTATTATTAAGTACTCCCTCTGTACCAAAATGAAAGTCCAAAAACTTTTCAAATTTGCTATTGATCAAGCGCAAATTTGTATTTTTTTGGGGACATTCATTTTGGGACAGAGGTCGTACTCTCTGGATTTTTTGAAATTACATGCACAATTATGCTACGGTCTCTTATGGATTCTTTAAGGTGGTACCGACCTTTAGAGAGATGGCCATATATGCTTTTGTGTTTTCTGTATAAAGTAACCTTGCATCTTGGCTTGGTCAGCCTATCTGCATGTCCCTATCGCTATGCAGATTTTCTTATTTGTTATTCTCCAAGTTCAAAATTTATATTCCCTCTGTCACTAAATGAATGTTCAAATTTCACATTGAGGGACATTTGCAAAAATATTTTTTTCGGAACACATCTACTTAAAAACCCTCGATGACCTCACTATATTGCATCAAGTCTAAGTGTGAATTAGAACATGTTGTATGATGAGGGAGGATTTAGCAACTTTTCCAATTTTTGGATTTGAACATTCATTTTTGGGACAAAAAAAATTGCAAATGTTTGGTTTACACCAATGTATGAAGAAGCATTTTGGTAGGTACAATAAAAATGGTTAGAAAATCTGGATTCTAATGTTTTCTCTACATGTTTATTTACTCTTTAAGTTCCTTAATTATACCACAAGATGATTTATATTGGCATATTTCATAATTAAGATTAGAAGTGGGTGACTGCTAATCATTAAGTGCATAGCAACAATGGGTGCTCAGGACTTTTGAAATTATTGTTAATTTTACATTGTTATACACACATATATATACTATATAGTCTCTATTTCAAATCCATATCTATCAATCTTGTGGTTTCTCAATCTTTATTTATTGTAATACTCCGTCCATCCCAAAATGAACTATTTTTTCCATCATTTCCGATGAAGCCAAAGACTAACAATTTATATTCATCGGCTGATTTTGCTTTCCTTTTATCTGTATACGTGGGTGCTTCTCCTCCCTTTGTGGCCCACTGAAATGGTAACCTTTTAAAGCACTTGTACTTTTTTGTTATCACTCACGCTTTCACCCACTTGTTCTTGCATTTCAGAAAGAACAATCTAGCTGGAGGAATTTGTTTTTCCTACGGTATTGTTTTCTCAATTTCTAAAAGAAGTTTTTATGCTGTCAAAAGCAGTTCTATCCTTAATGCATCTTATATTATTTCTTATTGGAAGAAAAATTCTTTTTGCAGTTGCTCAAATGGCTGAATTGCCACTTTGCAGGTATATATCTCGAGTCCTGTTGATGACAGATCAAGGATGTTTGTCACTGCTACTACTATTGGCGCTCGACTCGTGTTTCATTTTAAGGAAGAATTTGTCCTGATCAAGTTATGCATGCTGCCTGCTGAGAGAGAGAGAGAGAGAGAGAGAGAGAGAGAGAGAGAGAGTCTTTCAATGTAGAAGCTAGTTTTGCACTGATAGTGTCATATAGAAGTGTTTTTGTAAATATATATGCTTCCCAAATACTCCTGCTTTGGTTGATCATATAGAAGTTACTCCTTCCGTCCCAAACTGTTTCCGTCTCAAACTTACTGACCAATTTTTTTTTCATTTTTTTTTTTTTCATTTTGGAACATTAGTACATCAATTGTGTTGACCTGGTGATAATTTCAGACTATGTTGGACATTTATCAGGTTTTAAATATCTCCATACAATTATCACTACTAGAGCTGAAGTGTTGTGTATCATTCATGTATCAGCTAAGCTAGACCAGAGTCTGACATTAATCTCTTATCACGAACTGAACTTAAATACTCCCTCCGTCCCGGAACAATCTTCACACTTTCCCTATTGGGCGTCCCAAAACTTACTTCACACATTTAAAACTTACCTAAAATGTAAAGGAATCTTTACTATTCCCTCCACTCATTCTCTCTCCTACATTATTTTAATACTCACAACACCATTATAATTTACTATTCTCTCCACTCATTCTCTCTCCTATTTTATTTTCACACTCACAACACTTTCAATATAATATTCCCTCCTTAAAACCAGTGCAAACAGTGTTTGTGAAGATTGTTCCGGGACGGAGGGAGTATTTGTATGTATAATGGTGTATCTATTAGTCACTTTATTTCACATCGAGAATTGACCGAGAATTGACGAACCTTGAATATAATATATAAAGATTTTTGGTCACTCTCATTATCACCAATTGATTTTAAATGAAATTTCACACTTTAAAATGTTATCAGTGCAGGTCCGTTACACGTAAAGGTCCACGATATTGCTACGAATCACCCGATTAATAAGTTCACGTAGTAAGCCTTTACAAAGCCCACAATGTCAATGTCAGACTTTAAGAGTATCAATAATAAATTTTTGATTTTATTAAGATAACTAAATTAATTTAAATATTTCCAAAAAAAATCATTCAAATTGACAATTAAAAAGTGAGATTATCTTTCTGAAATGAGACGGAGGGAGTATATTGTGATGCACTCTCTCAATAAGATAAAAATTTGGAAGAAGATAAGAAACATATGTATTTTTCTTTGTTTTTTATTTCCTCATATTTTTTTCTGTTAGATTGGATTGAACATAAGATTATTTTTTTCTACATATCTTTTATTTTTAATGTTAAATTGGATTGAACACAAAAGAGGGCCTGGTATGTTTATTGGACTACAGAGACAGATATGTGATGACTTCCATTAATATTCATAGTGGTTAGCGCGAAAAGTTGTTCTCCCTAGTGGTTGTACTTTCTGCGGTACTTATATAAGTGTTTATATAAGTGTTGCGCGAACGTTTCATTAATTAAATGGTTGTGTCGTATTGATTATTTGTCGACTGCTTGTTGATTTACCTGTCAATTCAACTATTGAATAATTTCTCGACGCATGATGTTGACTGCTTGTTTATTCACCTGTCGTTTGATTGTTAAATAATCAGTCGATGAGACGAAATTGTACTTGTCAACTGACATTTCAGCTTTGTGGTCTTTCTGCTGCCTGTTTTCATTTGGGACTAGTGGGTAACCCGTGCTTTGCACGAAAAACTAATTTGCCAATTTTTTATATTTTGTTTTTATGTTTTTATTTAATAAAGGTACTTAATATTTTTTTGTAATATAAGTATATTGTATACTCCCTCCGTCCCGGAAAACTTTACCCCTTTACTATTGAGAACGGAAAATAAGAAATAATGTTATTAAAGTATGTGTTGTGAGTGGGAGGAGAGAGAATGAGTGGAGAGAATAGTAAATTTGAAAAGTGTTGTGAGTGGGAGGAGAGAGAATGAGTGGAGAGAATAGTAAATTTTTTTTTTCCTTTTTAGGAAAGTGGGACGCCCAAAATAGTAAAAGGGGTAATGTTTTATGGGACAGAGGGAGTATGTATTAAGACGTTTGCTTATAAATTTAGGAGAATTGTGTTAATTTCTTTTCGCTTTTGTTTACATAATTTGTATTTATTATGATAATTAATATTTGATTATAAAGATGAATTATTATTATTACGAATAAATTTTAATTTTATAGATGATTGACTTCTCTCACTCATCAATTAGTATTGTTAGTTGCTGGCAATAAAGCACATTAGTAAAAGATTGACAAATTCAATCATGAAAACGAACTCAAATGGAAAAACTCAAAACATGAAAGTTGTACATAACATAAAAATACATGAATCTAAAAGTTTTCAACTTCAGAAAATTAGTTTTGATCAATTAAACACATGAAAATATTTAAGTCTTGAAACTGAAACACATTTTGGCAGATTTTATGATCATGCGAGATGGGTTAAAATAAATATTATAAAATACATAAAATCATGTGAATATCCATGAGCATACTTTCATGGGTTAAGAAGAGATTGCAATTTACAAATCTCAAAATTTTCATGTATTTATTTTATTATAATTTTTGCAAGTCACAGTAGTCCTTAAGAGTGCTTCATGAGCAGATTTTTATTACTTCAAATTTGAAGTCTAAAACCAAGTCAAATGAAGGAAGAATGTATAAAGGTTTCTGCAAATAGATAAAGAAAAATTAGTAACAACCAACAAAAGTTATATATGTAATATTAAAAAAAAAAATCATAAACAAAAATAGGAACTTAAAGAAACAAAGTATAAAATAATGAATCTTACAACTTTGAACAACAACAATCTCAAAGCATCCTCATAGGTAGCTGCAAGAAATATAAACATGACAATATTAATGAAGCCCACCAATTTTCATCAACAAAATCAATCAAAAATATCACGCACATTAAGGTAAGAGTTGAAATACAACAACAAAAAAAAAACAAACATCATTTCTCATATTTATATCTCATGTAAAGATCGTACGTATTCTTATATTAAAAGTGATTAAAAATTATTTATATTATTAATTATTAATTTGGGAGTTGAAGGAACGAAAACTAAAAAGACATGCACAAAATACATTCAAACATATTAAATCTTTCAATTTCTTGAATGGTTATGAACAAATAATCTTCCTTACATGAATGTATACAATATCTCTTAATAAATGAATGTCTAATCTACGACCTTTCATATTCAAAGAGGTCTATGTAATAGTTAACATATATTATAACTATTATAATTAACTATACAACAACAACAAAAACAAATATTATTTCTCATATTTATATTTCATACAAAGACTGTATGTATTCTTATATTAAAAGTGATTAAATATTATTTATATTATTAGTTATTAATAAGGGAGTTCAAAGGAACGAAAACTAAAAAGACATGCACAAAATACATCCAAACATATCAAATCTTTCAAATTCTTGAATCGTTATGAACAAATAATCTTTCATACATGAATGTATACATTATCTCTAAATAAATGAATGTCTAACCGATGACCTTTCATATCCAATGAACGAAAACTAAAAAGACATGCACAAAATACATTCAAACATATTTAATCTTTCAAATTCTTGAATGGTTATGAACAAATAATCTTCCATACATGAATGTATATAATATCTCTTAATAAATGAATGTCTAACCTATGACCTTTCATATCCAAAGGGATCTATGTAATAATTAACATATATTATAACTATTATAATTAACTATACAACAACAACAACAACAAAAACAAACATCATTTCTCATATTTATATTTCATGCAAAGACCGTATGTATTCTTATATTAAAAGTGATTAAATATTATTTACAATATAAATCGAGAAGTTAAAGGTTTGCTGTAATATTACTACCGTAGATCTATAACTATATAATGAGGCAAGTAAGAGAACCATTTTCCCGCTCAAAATAAGGGTAGACAAGTAATTTCATGTCCAGTCATATTTGTAATTACAATGCCTTATAATGGTATTTTGATATTCTGCGTGTTCTCGAATTTGATGAGTCCTTTTGTATTCCGTACACTCTTCTACTCTCGATCTCTCTCTACTCCCTCTCCAGCGTCACTCTCTCTCTCTCTCCCCCTCTCCAGCGTCACTTCCCCCGAAACATCCCTCTTTCTGCTACAAACTTCGTCTCCCTTCTCTCTTCTGTCGCCGTGGTTAATGTCGCCCCCTCACTCTCTTCTTCCATGGTTGCCGCCGCCCTCTCTTCTCTCTTCTTCTGTAAATTATTCTTCTCTCTTTTATTTATCTACATTTCTCTGTTCGCAAGCTGTGGTTTTGCCTTAGATCCATTTGTTTCCTACAAGTTTGTGGTGTCTTACATCATTGCCTCCCCTTTAGGCGTTCCTCAACAGGTTTGTTCTTCATTTCCCCTTTTCTCTATCACACACACACACACACACATTTTGCTGAATTTTGTCAAGTGGGTGTGCTTAATTTGAGTTCAAGATTATTGGGTTTGCTTTTGTTTGTCTAGGTTTTGAATATTTGGCAGTTCTCCAATGAATATTTGTCGAGATCTGGAGTGATTTGGCTCATCGATTTGTGCAAGAAAATGTTGCACGAATTTATCAAATTAGGAAAGAAATTTCTTCATATGTCAAAGGAAATCTCTCTGTTTCAAACTATTTTACCAAATTCCGCGGACTATGGGATAAATTATCAAGTGTTTCTGCTCCAAAAAGGATATGTACTTTTGGTGCTAGCAAGGAATTACAAAGGAATGAGGAGTTGCTAAAGGTTACTCATTTTCTGATGGGATTACATGACAATTATACATCTATTAGAGGAACAATTCTAGCTATGGATCCTCTTCCTAATATGAGCCAAGTCCTATCTCTTATTAGTCAAGATGAGAAACAATAAGCTTGTGCCCTAGCTGTTAACAATTCAGTTCTTAGTTTTCCTGATTCTGCTACAGCTTTATTGGCTAAAGGTCCTAATTCCTTCAACAGGTTTACTCCTAGATATAGGAAGCCTGATAAATTCAATAAAGTTAATCTCAATTGTACTTATTGTGGAGGCAATGGTCATCTCAGAGATAGTTGCTTCTTTCTCCATGGCTTTCCTGACTGACACAGGTTGCATGGTGTGAAGCCAGATCCTGCCAAAATGCCTAAGAACTTAAAGTCTAAATATGCTTCTGATAATGCTGTAAGTGATCATTCTATTGTTGTCAACAATGTGTCTGAATTGGCTTCTACATCAACTCCCGATTTCAAGTATTCATAGCTTCTTGATTCATCAAATCAAGATGAAACTTAAGCTCAGTCTGTTGTTGGTAATCTTTCAGTGCCAAGATTTGTTAGTTCTATTTGTTTATCTCACTATTCTATCAGTAATCCTCTTGACTGAATTATTGATACTGGTGCATCTCAACACATTACTTCTTGCTTCTCTCTTCTTGAAAATCCTATTATGATTATTTACATTATTCATTTACCTAGTGGAAACACATATACTGACACTCATCAAGGCATAGTTTCTCTCATAAAAGACATTATTCTCAAAAATGATCTGTATATACCTTCATTTCATTTTAATTCATTTTGGTATATGTTGAGGATGTCATCATCATTGGTTCTGATGCTTCTTTTATTGCTAATTTGAAGTCTTTCTTGCAAAGTCGGTTCAAGATTAACGACTTGGGACCCTTAAAGTATTTTTGTGGGCATTGAAATAGCAAGGTCTTCTAAGGGTGTGTGCTTGCATCAAAGAAAATATACACTAGACACTGTGAATGACTATTTTAATTGTTGCCAAATCCTCTAAACTGCCTTTAGAGCAAAATCATGGACTTGCAACAGATGTTTGGAGAGCTTCTTTCCAATCCTGAGCAGTATAGAAGGTTAGTGGGTAGGTTGATTTACCTCACTATCACAAGGCCAGACATAGCCTGTTAATTTATGTAAATTACGAGAGTTGAAAATATCGATTGACCTACCCGAACATAAAGATTTGTAATGAGACATTTTGAAATGTTAAAAATAAATAATTGACTTTTCTTTTGAGATGAATAAACTGTTAATTTGAAAATATTTCAAAATTATAAATAATTCAAAATAAATTATTTCTTAAAAATGGGAAAATAGAAAATGGAAGAAGATAAATAGACGAAAAATAAAGTAAAAACAAAATTATTGACCAGGACAGAAGTCGAATCTTGTGAAACACAATCTCCGTAAAAATAATTCGCCCCGCACTGGTGCTGACGGATTAGCGGCAATCCTCTCGTGAAATAAAACGACTTTTCGACTCTTGATGGAAGCATTTCAAATCAAGAGACCTACAAACTAACAGTGTTTGGAATTTCTGAACTTTGAAAGAGGAAGAATGCTTTAATATTCACTAACTAACATATTTCTCTAATGATTTGGATGATGGAATGAATGAAACTGATATTCTAGGGGGCTATTTATAGTTTTTCAAGAGTTGTGCCGCCTTTTAGGGAATAGACACTGATGATTCCAAAAACGTCGGATCAGCCCAAATCCAGCGGCTGGGTTGTATCCTGTATGATTGAATATCCTAAAAAATATGAAAAAACACGTAAACTGAGTCGGGGCTTCACCGGCGAAGGCCCTTTGGCGTGAGAGTAAATCTTTGTATTTATGAGAGAAAATCAATTGACAATAATTTATAGTCAAAGAATGCATTCACCTCAATTATGTGAATTATGGCTTGCATTAATAGGTGTAGAAGATAGAGTCCTACCTTGGATAGGAAGTTAGGTGAGATAAGGAGTCAAGTCCTATTCGGATTCAAATTCCCCACAATCCTTATTGTAGTAGGATTAGAATAGCATTCTGTTCGCATGCCTAGAACCTTCTACTCGACATAAGTTGCTGGCCGACATATGGACATGCCAGGCAAGAGACATGATTAAGGGTAGGGAAGCCCAATTCCCTCGTCATGATGGAAGCCTTGTAGGCTTGGACCTGGTGCAGGTCAACATTTGAGTATGCCTTGATCGGCATTTATGTGTGCCTTGGTAGGCATATATCAGTATCTGCATTGGTCATAAGATAGCTCTACTATGTTCTGGTCGACATAGTGGGATATGACGAGTAAGATAAGACGAGTATAGGTAGGGAAACTCATTCCCTATGTCGTATTTGGGACTTGTATGTATTTTACCTTGGGCCTAATCCATTGGGCCTTGCCCGTTTTATGACACATTTTCGTATTCGATTTATACCGTTCAGTGGCCCCCGACTTCCTAGCTTGGCTATGCCAAGGATGAAGTGTTTCTCGTCCTCGATTTTACAAATACGTAGGGGCTTTCTCGAATTATGATGTTGTAATCATCTATTCGCCGGTTATTACACGTAGGTAGGCGCACCCATTATTTACGAGACATTCTCCTTGGTAACAAGCCAAAACCATTAATAAGGAGAGGGGAAATACAACTCAACCCATTTAGTTTGGATCTTGGTATAAAAGGCCAAATCCTACTCATTTCAATCTTTTATCACTGTTGAAACTTGAGAGATACCCATAAGGTGCAATTTTCTGTTTGTTGAGTTCTTGATTCCATTGCTTCCTTCCAAGGATTTGAGCTCGAAATTACCAGATGTTTCCTTCATTAAACATCAGATCAGGTATAATTTCTTCCCTAAACTAATGATTTCTCTTAAATTTCTGGGTTAGAACCGCCATTGTTGTTATTTCTTAAAGCTTTCTTGAGCTTTTGTGTGATTTCCTCATTCATAGTCATGGCAAGAACGTGGAGGAGTAACCCCAATGCCTCATATTGCTATCCAAAACCTTAGGATTTACAAAAGAATTGATGGGCCGTGGATGATAGTGAGTTTGAATGAAATTGGGGAGATCTTGACAAGGTATCAAGCCCCTAGAACCGACGTTGGTTATCCTAGTCGGTTTAGGATTGACCGTCTTAATGTCGATTCCCCCAATGTCGTGTTATTCAGGGGATGGACCGAGATCCTCGATCATATCAACTTGTATTACTTGAAGTCTAATCACCTGGAATGTCCATTGTTAGGTAAGAATCCCTCATCGACATTGACTATTAAGACGGTGAGGGATACTTCCTCGTCCTCGTCATTTAGCCATGCCTTTGTCAAAATATAATCACATTGTTTGTTGTGCAGATATGTCTGGGAGAGGAGAAGGTGTTGCCCATCCCCACTCAGGTCCCTCCTCGTCTAGAAGGATTGTTGATGCTTTCCCAGAGGGAGCCCGTGCTGGTAGGCATTCAAGAGGATGTGGTAGGTCCCAACGGGGTAGATCTAGTACTTCTAGGCCTAGGCAAGCCAACCCGGGGAGCCCATGCTTCAGAAGTTGCATGATAAATTTGGTGTGTCTAGTGAGGAATAACGATTGGCCTACGTCCCCAGCATGCCCACTCACGATAAAGAAGCCTTGAGTGATTTTTCCTACAATTTGAACCATATGTCGTTCTTTTATAAACAATTCTAGCTGGGTCTCCGTCTTCCCCTCAACCCATTTATTTGTGAGTATTTGAAGGATATGCAAGTCATCCCCGCCATGATTGGGGCTAATGCCATGAGGTACCTGACCAAATTTATTGTGTTATGCCATAGTCTAGGTTTTGAGCCTTACCAATCTGCCTTCCACAGGTTTTTTCTAGTCAGTTATAAGGAGGATACCTATGTGATAGTGGTGAGGAGTGACCCCCATCGTCCAAATCTCATTTATCCCATATCGAGCAAAGTATCTGGGTGGACCAATCATGTTATAAGGGTGGAAAGCCGACAAGGCTAGGAATTTGATGCCCCTTCTCAATTTCCCTCGGTGCCTGCTGAGGTTTGGAGGCCGGAGTGGAGTGACCGGCTTGTTGAGAGGTTGGAGCAATTTGTCTCTGTGGGGATGTTGTGTTGCTCAAGTTTGGAGACCGACCAACGATACTATGTTCAGGCCGGCATTATGCCTGGTCCTTTAGACGGGCTAATGCTTATGGTCCCAGTGGCTAGGGGAAACTGTTACCCAGACTGGAGGGTACATCCCAGTTTAGTCTTCCATTCTGACTGCGACATATGCAAACTTTAGGACGACCGATGTTTAGCCAAGAATGATGTGACTGGCTGTAATTTTTCTTCCTCCCCATTTTTTGTACTTATAAAATTGTTATTTTGTTACTCGTATTTTTACTGACTTTGTCTTCCTCGTCTTTGCAGATTTAATCGAGGAGCAAATCAAAAAGATGGAAGATGAAGTGTTTTATCCCCAAGCTCTGATGAAGCTGAAGAGGAGGATGTCCAGGTCCTCGGCTAAAAACAAAAGATGGGCTGATACCATTGAGAGGCAAGCCGTCTTGGCCACTAAATAAGATGGGGCTCTCCCCTTAAGCCAGTAGGGGGTGCTGGGGCACCTGCTGAGGAAGATACAGACGAACAAGAGGCCTAGGTCGGGGATGAACATGGATCCCAAAAGAAGACCCACGATGCTGGGGATTCCCTCAGGCATACCGGTTTACTTGAAACCGAGGAGCTGGGGGCTGGGAAACGGGCCTAGGTCAGAAAAGACCAAGGCGGAGGAGCCCTCCAAGAGAATAGCCGCTGAGCCCTCCTCATCAGAACTCACTTCTCGGTATATTAAGACATATGCTGAAGCCGAACAATTTGTGAATGAAGCCAGTCAGACCCCTCCTCTCAAAGGCATGGACGTCCTTGCCCGTAAGGACCCCCAACTGAGGCTAGGCCGGGCTGGAATCCATCGATCCCTTGATGACGAGCTCTTGGACCAGTTCCTTGAGACTAAGTCGACCATGGAACACCTGGCCAACAAGAAAGGTCTCCTTCTTAGAGAGGTATACTTGCTCGACATATTCCTTTCCTTTCCTCGTCTTATGTACTTGTAATTTCTTTCAACTGACTCTCTTCTTTCTTTGTGTAGCTTGCCACGGTCACGACCTATAAGGCCATTAAATTTAAGGCGGCTAAAGTCCACAAACAAAAAATGGAACGGCAAGACGAGAAGGACAAAGCCGACCTAGAAAAGGCCGTGGATCTCTTGAAGTCACTAAAGGGTGATGTGGATGCTTATAAGGCGGCCAAGGCCCTGAGGAAGAGAAGGCGGCCAAGGAGGTACTTGCTAAGGCCGAGGAGACTGCCCGGCTTAGGGAGGAAGAGCTTGAAAGGTAAAGGGTTGACCGAGGAGTCGGCTGCCCGATTCAAGGAGTTGGAGGCAAGCATCCCTTCCAGGGAAGCTGACGCCATTGTCCGTTATAAAGGCAGCTCAGCTTTAAACAAGCCGTGGCGAAGAAGACGGCCACCGTTTACTCAGATGGGTACTTACATTTGGCCAGGAGGGCCATGGTGGACCCGTCTCAAAGCCGACCTGGGCGAACTTGCCCAGCTTATTTTCCAAGACTCTAGAGCCGTCAAGTTGGGACGGTCCCGTCCCGCCATACAAATGGGATGGGATGGGACGGAATATTTTAGTCCCATCCCGTTTCGTCCCGTCCCGTTCCCGTCGCGGGACAACATAGTGTGGTCCCGCCCATCCCATCCCATCCCGTGTATGCTTGATGGTGATATTATCAATGATCCTACCTCCTGACCAACTGAAACTAACAATATCCTTCCTTAAGCACAGCCAGGATTCATTCAAAAGATACAATCCTGTGATATTATCAATGATCCTACCTCCTGAGGCACTAGGGCTGAGGTCATAATTATGGAAAAATTGAGCAGTTTAACATAATCAGATTGACAAGGCTGCCCAAATCCATGGTACAGCTTAAGGTATTCACAGGCTGAAATCAACAAAAATGTTGTAAGCCATGCAAGCGGAAGCAAAATTCAACAACAATAAGGAAGCAATCTGGTGTACAGGGTTCATTCAATACAATCCAATACTTTATTTTCAAAAGGCAAATAGTTTTCTCGTCTCTATTTTAAGAGCCAACTGTAAACAACAGAAAATATTTAAGTCACTCAAGAAGGGATCGTGTTATGGCAGTAGGAGCCAAACATATTCATTCCTCAGCTGCAACCACACTGATCTCTCCCTTCTCTAGCAAATGGTAGAATTCCCTCACTTTTCTCTGTTCATTCCATTGATGCATCTTCCATAACCCACCCGCTGCCATCCCAAGCGCAAATCCAATAATCAACTCCTTGAACATTTTTTCCCACATCGAAAGAAAAACAAACTACAACGTGGCATGTGGCTATATATATGAGGCCTTGGCTGGGATATCAAGCATAATTGGGCCGTGGCCGTAGCCTTGGCCGGCCGTGGCCGTAGCCTTGGCCGGCCGTGGCCTTGGCACCTAGTCAACGCCTAATCCCTCCTAGTCAATGGGTTCCGCATTGTCCCGCGGGATCCCGCATCCCGCAAATGGGACGGGATGGGACAAAGTATTTTAGTCCCGTCCCGTTTTGTCCCATCCCGTCTCGTCCCGTTCTCATCGTGGGACAACATAATTTCGTCCCGTCCCGTATTCCCAAATTGACATCTCTACAAGACTCCTATGATTATGATGCTAGGGCCGGGCACTCTCTTGTGCTGTACTCAGAAAATGCCTCGAAGGTGATAGCTTCCAGGGACGCCCATGAAGGCCGACCTGCCTAGGTTCCCCTTCCTGTTGACCCTCAGAATATTCACGTTCTCATAGAGAAAATAAAGGAGGAGAACTCAGAAAGTGAAGATGCCGGGGAGGGCCAAACCGATCAAGTCACCATCCCTAAAGCCGCGATCGAGCATGATGATCTTTTTGGAGGAGACGATCAAGCTTGAAGACTTTTTCTTTTTTGTTTTTTGGTTGTAAAAACTTTGAACAAGTCCCTTATTTTTGTAAAAGCATTAGCCCGCTTTGGGAGGAAATACTTTGTACGGTTTTTGATCAATATGATGCTCTTTGCTTTCCACACTTGTCTCTTTTTTCTTTTCATGCTCATATATTAACTGCTTCTGTTTGCTTGATGGTTAGACTTTTGATTCCTCCATGTCGAGGAGGGTGCTTGTAAGTACGCCAATCCAATTCGCTACCCTTTTAGGTGCATTTTAATATGATAAAATTGCATTAAGGGGCATTTTGGTAAATTCCCGGTCTATTCCAGACTTCCGAAAACATTTCATAAGTTTCTCGCGAAGGAAGTACCTTTTAGTACTTTGCTCATGCTAAAGGACCTACAGGGAATAAACTTATTTTGGACCTTTTGGGTATTTACTTAGAATGTTCCAGAACCTGGTTTTGGCTCCAAAAGCGGTTGGTGACACCTTGTGTCACGCGAGAGATCGAGGCATGGAAAGTGGTTACAGAAGGTCGTGCGACACCTTGTGACCATCAACTGCAGCCTATAAATAAGACCCTACCCCTCTCAGAAATAGATCCCAACTTTCACATACTGTTACTCTGCCAAAATTGGAGTGTAACACACACACTACAAACACACACCTCTCTCTCTCCTACCCAAATCCACCTTCAATTCCCCCCAATTCACTCCAATTGACCCACCACCACTTGGATCCTCCTTCCATCAATCCCTCTCAGTTTAGTTCATCCCAGAAGCAGTTGTTGAAGGATTCTATACCAAACTAGGTATAAAATTAGTGGATACTACAAGGGTAACACTCCAAATCCTTCTTCTCTCTTACTTTGCAATTTCTATAATTCAATCATCTTGTCTTCTTCTGATCTCAGTAATTTGACTCCATCTGTCGTGATTACTGAGATCCAATCGCAATCTCTCTGTTTAACATTGTTGCTTTGAATAATTGAATGATTATAGTTTGATTCATTGTTGGAATTGGCATTTGGTTCCCAAGGGATTGTGGATCTCTCCATATCCATACCCCCTTGGTTGAATTGTTGTTAATTGTTCATTTCAAAGCATATTTGGTTAATTGTTTAGATCTGTGTTGGTTGCTATTCTTCTGTGTTCAAGTTGTGAGTTATCTGCAGACGGACACCTTGTGTCACGCGACACATCGTGCTTGGTTGATCCTGTGTCACGCGACACATTCAGCCATGCATGTCATGTGTCACGCGACACACTTTGTCCGTTTGCAGAAACCATTTTCCAATTGTAATCTGTTCTGATCTGTTGTATTTGGGATGTGGCCTCCCTAACCAAATGGCTCACAAGTTGTAAGATCTCAGTTCAAATCAATAAAATTCATGGTTTATCACATTTGTTCCTTATCATTGCTTGCACATACCTTGGATTACTTGGATGTTTAATTAGAAAGACTCGTCTACGGACGAGGCTAGAGCCGTCAATACGGGAATACGGGACGGGACGGGACAAAATTACGTTGTCCCACGACGGGAACGGGACGAAACTGGATGGGACAAAACGGGACTTCAAAACAATGAAAGACTAAAGTATTTATACTACTTACAATAGGGAAAAACCTATTTAAAAATGTATTGACGAAAAAACTTTATCATAATCAAATTATTGCTTTGCAATTATTGTCCCTTTTCGGTTGCTAATCTAAGTCAAGTTTAACTTTCGTTTTTGAGATTTCTCTTGGGAAGTCTTGTTTGAGATTCGTTTAGGCGATTCTTGTTATTATATTTCGCTGCGTTCACATCAAAAAGAGGACATATTGTTGTTTTCAAGAAAACAACATCCTTTTTTCAACCTTAGAAAACCACATTTTTGAACATGAAAGAGCTATCAGAATATACACATGGAGCGAAGGATAAACCACGTCATTTCTTTGATGAAAATTACATATTGAGGGGTCTAGCCAACTAGCTAGTGACTAGACCCCCAAGATTACACCACAAAAAAACTTATATTTTAAGGTGATTACAAGAAGAAAAACACTACCTAGTTGTAAGTACCCCAATCTGGATCACACCCTTTCAAACACACGGGAAACACCGCAGACTCATCAACACAGTCTCGACGACCCCTCTCACTCAAAACCCTCTCTAAACCCCCAACCAAACCAAGGGAGGAGCCTTTCTGGGATAAAAAGGGATAAAAGGACCTTTCGGGAATTTTCAGGAAATTGGGAAAGCAATATTGGTCCGTACGGACCTCTTTGTTGTCATAATTACTGAATCTCCTTAAAGTCCACAATATTCCCTCAAATCCCGGGGAAAATGATTACTCCCCTGCAGAGTTGGTCCGTACGGACCTCTTTGCATGCAAGATGGTCCGTACGGACCTTATTGCTCAGGGGACACCATAATTGCAAATATTCCTCCATCATCACAGATTCCCTCAAATCGAGGAAAACCAAAATACTGGATTACCAGGGAGGTCCGTACGGACCTCTTGCACCAAATCTCGGCACTATAAATAGGGCTCCCCTCCTCATTTTCACACACCTCCCACTTCTCTCTTCCTCCCTAGGCCTTCTGGCTTCCCCTCTAAGTCCTTTCGAGGCATTCCCGGCCCCTTTCGGATCCTTCCGAGGCCTTCCGAGCCCCCTCGTGGTGCTCCGAAGCCTCCCGAGCGCTCCCGAGACGCTCCCGAGCCGCCCGAGGCACTCTCGAGGTACTCTCCGAGGCCCCTCGTGGTACTCCGAGGCCTTGCCTCAGTCTTTCCACGGTGTCCCGCTCTTTCCGAGTCAAACCGACGATCCCAAACCACGCCGAACCTCCGCCCGAGTGACTCCCGCCACCACAACGCACGCCGAACCTCTCGCCCGAGTGATCCCGACGATCCCCACGCACGCCGAACCTCTCGCCCGAACGCAGCCTACAACCTCAACTCACGCCGAAACTCGTCCGCGTACAACCGGTCCCTCCCGAAGCAATCCCGATCCATACCGGAACGCTACTCCGACCTCAAACACTATTCCGCAGCGGAAGACAGACACGAACCAACATTGGTAAGGCTTCCTTCCTATACTATTTCAATACATTTTCATACATAGCATACAATGTAGACATCCGATACAGCATGCATTTTTAAAAGCACACACACACACACAACATTTAAAGGATATTAGGGGTATCCGAAAGACTCGTTTTACGAGGCTACTCGGGTGAGCTCTAATATTCTAATATTCTCTTCCCGGGGAGTCATCTGACCTCCGAACTCAAAATCTCATCACACAAAAAACAGTTTAAAATTATCTTTAAACTGATGCCCTTTTTCAATGTTTTGGGCTTAATAAAAACGGCGTGGCGACTCTACAAAACAAAAAACGGCGAGACACCGCTCCAACGCGAAAGATGCCAGATGCCGGGGCGCGATTGCGCTGCCTCTCGGATCCGGGTAATTTCAGTTGGCGACTCCGCTGGGGAATATTTTGTTTTAAAAACTTTTAAACAAAACAAAAGATTTTTAAAACGATGATGAGGGTCAAACTTTCATTTTACCCCTTCCTTTAACTGTTGTGTGTGTGTGCACGTGCTTCGTTTTTATTTTACAAAAAAAATAAAAATACAAAAAATGCATCAATATACATCTGTGCATACATTTAAAATTCTTCAAAAACTTCGTTTTACTCGTAAAAGAATTTTAGAGACCGCACACTACGCGCATTTGCCTCGGTTACACCGCACACTACTCGCATGGCTTCGCCTCGGTTACACCGCACGCTACGCGCACTGCTGCCTCGGATACACGCACACTGCAACCCTCAACCCGGAGTGGTCTCGGTTGCGGTCAGTTAGGTCTTCCTAGGCCTCTTGGACGCGCACGGGATCATTCCAAACATCCCATCCTAGCCAAGCGTCAACCCCGCACGTTTGAGTCTTGAGTCACACTCTGTCCCGCACTCGGTTGGTTTTTACCCGGTCCGTGTCATACACTCGGATACATATACCATGCCGGCCATTTTCTCGAGTCAAGGCTCGGAACTCAAGATCCCTTGCGCAAGCAAAGTGATGAAAGGTCATGCTAAAATCTTGACCTCGATCTTGATTTCCGAGGCTACACCTGCACGATGTTCCGTCCCGATATACATCCATGCTCGCATGACACCATGTCATCACGCCTTTGATACGTCGCCCATGACAATATGACCACCCAACGCCTAACGTCACAGATCCCTTGCGCAAGCAAGGTAAAGAGAGGTCATGCCGAACTCTTGACTGATCTTGACTCGGTGGCCGGCTCGGTTCACTATTCACATGGCTAACGCATCAAAACGAACATGACAAAGCTCGGTCCTTAGGTTCGATTTTTCTTTTAGGCCGGTGGAAACCACTTGCACTATAGGACCCTCGCCTGGGCCGGTCCACCCCGGGATGTCGAAATACGAGTGCAAAACGAGGGGCTTATAGCCGCACGGATGGTCTCCATCGACCCAGATCTAGCATAGTTGCGAAAAAGAAGAGCAATCTTTTCCAACCTACCTAGGATTCTCGAGAAAACATGTTTTAAGTAATTTAAAACAACAAAAAAAAATCAAAAAATAAAAGAAACGAAACCGCATGCCACGTGAGCTTTCCCCTTTTATCCCGTTAGGCCATTCCCGTGTCTAAACCTTGCCCATCACCCCCTCCAAACCTAACAGAGAGTGGTCGAGAGTACCCGGAACCCGTCTCCCAAAGTGTCAAACAAAGAAGGTCCTACCTCCTTCCCAGCTCTGTCACCGGGACCGGTCAATTCCCATGGCCAAGTCGGTGGATAACAACGATGAGAACGGGACCTTACCCCCAAGAAATTTCCCAACATTGGAAGAAGTTTGGCGGTGTCCTCATGGCTATTGAGAAACGTCAAGGTGAGCAACAAGCCTGGATCGAAGGTGCCATGCACCACTTCGGAACATTAGCCACCCAACTACGTGGGGCTTCCCAAGCCATGATCGCTCCTACAGACCTCTAACATCTCTCATTGTCTCCCGTAAGTCAACCCGTTACCCTCGTACGAGCCATGCGTTATGACGTAAGGCCACAAGACCTTCCGAGGAAAGCTTGCCCATCCGGCCTCCCGAGGTCCCTACCACCGCCGAACAACGAACACATCTCGTGGGACGTTCGCGATTGCAGTGCTTGTCCGGAAATGGAATTCCGTGGATGCAATAAATGAGGGCCGTCCTCGAAGAAAGAAGAAGCAATCTTCTCAACAAAAACCGAAAAAGAGGTACGAATCCGGTGATCCCACGCCGGAACCCTTGGAGAACCCTCGGGAAAGTTTGACTACTATGTCATCTACTCCAGAAGTCTAGCTCGCACAAGGCCATGGCAACGTCTCGCTCTATGATCACTGGGACGAGCTTCGCACCGCCACCGAAGGCCCGAAGGTCCGTATAATCCAACCCCTGTCTTGGGAAGATCTCAAAGCCACTATTGATGCTTCAAGAAAGGCTATGACAAATGACGAATTGAAATGCGCGGCTCGGCCTTACGCCAATCGGGCTCCTCCCACTACGTAAATAGGAGAGACAAGCAAAACCATAAGTCCAGAGGTGAATGTTCTCGACACGTTCCTGGTCAAATCCCAGTGAATCCTCCACGGACGGACAAAAGGCCAGCCATACACGAGCCACGAACCGAAAAGGGACCCTACGCCAAAGAAGCCGAAATCTTGGACCCAAAGGCCGAAGATCCTGCCTTGACACGGCTCAAGCGCACTCAGATAACATCTCACTCGGGTCCTTACTCACTTCATCTTACCCGCACAAGCTCAAGTTGGAAGAAAGCCCGGCCCGCACCATGGTTCCCATCACAAAGGACACACGATGAAGCAGCCGAGATGATTGGCAACGTCAATTACAAAGCAATATCATCACTTTCACGAGCTCGACCTTCCAAAATTTGGGGCCGACCACAATGAGCCTCTCTACATAACAGCTCAACCGGACGAGCGTCGTCTCCCACGGGTCTTGGTAGATGGGGGATCATCCATGAACGTCCTTCCGCCAAAATGATGGATTTGCTAGGATCAAAGCAACCGATCTAAAGCCCTCGACTCGTGCAATCAAGGCATACGACTCAACATCCCGCCCGGTCCTGGGAATAGCCTCCTTAAACCCGTGGTTCGGAAAACAAATGGTCCCAACGGATTTCCAAGTCATCGACATCCCGATCACCTTCACCGCCATTTTGGGACGCCCTTGGCTACACCCGTATCAATGGGGTGGCATCCACTCTCCATCGGTGCGTAAAGTTCGTCCAAGGAATGTATCTTACCATCATCTACGGTGATAGCATAGTCAACGAAAAGACCGAAACAAACGGCGTCCCGGTCTTAGAAATCAAACCCGACAATGATGGCATGATGCTAACAGGGGTCACCATCGAAAGCCCAAAGGCCCAAGTGTGCCACATAGACCTCGCCTTTGATTTGGGACAAGATCCCTCCCCCGATGAAAATGATGAAGCACATGAACTACATCCCTGGGGCTCGGTTTGGGAAAACGCCATCGTGGCACTCAACGTATCATCGATATCGAAAAACGAGAGAATACCTTGCGCGGCACGGGATACTCTCCTACTCCCGAACACATTGCGGAGGACCAGCGAGCCGCACGAAAACACTCCACCGATAACAAAAAGAGGCTTGCACGCCATCTCCGATCTTCGTCCCATGCCTTCGACATGACCAAGTACTTCACAAAGAAGACCGGCAACTTGGAAGAAGATCCGTAAAAGGGAACAGAGCCGATCGGTGCCAAACAAAGCCGGCCGACAACCATGGACAAGCTCCAGCAGTAACCCGGCAAGATTCAGAGGCCTCAAGCCAAATCCCGTCCGAAGAGCATTCCTCGACAGCCCGCCTCTACGAGGATCCACAACCACCACTATTCACAGCAAATTTTGGTTTGGGAAAACCCCCTTTCGCGTAAGAACTCGAAAAACTCTCTCGTCGACACTCCCGCCTTCAACAAGCGGGACGAGTCCGCATTCGAGCTAGTAATGCCCAAGACAAAAGCAAAGACTCCGCAGCGATGCTTGGGACGAGCCACCGCTCCACCTCGCTTCTTCAAAGAAGAAATCGAGATGCCGATCTAATCGATTTTGTTTCGATAACTATGTGATAGCAATGATCGGGAACGGTGACATAAAGCCCTTCAAGCCCCATCTCCTATCAAGCTCATTGCCACTCAATAACCGGGCCACCTTCTCCGACCCACCGCCAAGAAAAAGGACATGATCGAACAACTTGGTCCGACCCTCGAGTCCTAGAGTCTAGTGTCAAAACTCATCCCGAGTCCATTAGCTTTGAATTTGAGTCTCTCGAGTCATCCGATGGCCTCACGCCGAAGATTACGAACTCATTGCCAATAATGTATTCCCGTATGCTCTTAATGAATGCTTCGATCTTTCCGAGTATCCTCTCATTGCATCTTTAACAACTGATAAATTAACTAACACACAAACAAGCTTAATAACGATTCACTTGATAAAGAAGCGGACACATTAAACGAACAATACATTAAGCACGTCTTTAAGCATGTTGTCAAACGAGAGAAAACCGGGCCCAAGCCGCCGAGGAGGTTTTAACCAAAGTGAATTTGGGAACTCGAAGAGCCAAAAGAGACGCAAATCGGAAGTTTCTTCACCGGCACAGAGCAAGACGCATTGACTGCACTGCTCAAAGAGTTCGTGGACGTGTTCGCTTGGTCTTACCGAGACATGCCCGGATTAGACCCTAACATTGTAGAGCACCGGATCCCTTTGAATCCCGAGGCTAAGCCCATCAAGCAAAAGCTACGCCGAATCAAGCCAGAATGGTCTTTACAAGTCAAAGAGGAGATCGAAAAAATGCTCCGCGTCGGCTTCATCAGGGTGATTGAATACCCCACATGGCTCTCCAATATCGTCACGGTCACCAAGGCCAATGGAAAAGTACGCTGTTGCGTGGACTTCCGAGATCTCAACAAAGCAAGCCCCAAGGACGATTTTCCACTACCCAACATCGACATGTTGGTGGACACTACAGCCAATTTCGAAGTCAAGTCCTTCGTGGACGGGTTTGCCGGTTACAATCAAATCAAGATGGCCGAAGAAGATCAAGAAAAGACAGCCTTCACAACCCACTGGGAACCTACCGCTACACGCAATGCCGTTCGGACTAAAGAACGCCTGGGCTACTCTACCAACGGGCAAGAACCGCCCTCTTCCACGACATGATGCACAAAGAGATCGAAGTGTACGTCGATGACATGATCATCCACTCAAAGGGATCGGACGGACAACACCTCGCGTAATCCGAGAAAATTCTTCAATCGCCTCCGAAAACACTCAATGAGGCTTAACCCCGCCAAATGCACATTTGGGGTTAGCCAGGCAAGGTTTTGGGATACATGGTCACCGAGAGAGGCATCGAGGTGGATCCTCAAAAGATCAAAGCTATCATCGAAATGAGACCACCGCAAACTCAGACAGAGGTGAAAAGCTTCATGGGCCGCCCGCAATATATCGCCCGCTTCGTCAACCAATTGACCTCTATACGCGAGCCAATCTTCAAACCGATTGAAGAAGAACGCCGACATCGAATGGAACTCGAATGCCAAGATGCCTTTGAAAAAATAAAAGCATACCCTTATGAGTCCTCCGATTCTCTCGTCCTCCCCACGAGGAAAAGCCACTGTTGCTATACTCTAATCGTGACCGACACCGCAGCTGGAGCCATGCTCTGTCAAGAAAAGAAGGAGTCACGGGTCGAAAACGCCATCTACTTCGTCGCCGAAAGTTTCAAGGCAAATAACTCAATTACTCAGCCCTCGAGAAAACCTCGCGCAACTCGTATGGGTTGTCGGGAAACTACTAAGACTACATGCAGCCGCACACGGCACACTTGGTTTCCAAAATGGACCCGGCCAAGTACCTCTTCGACAAACCATCTCTCAATGAGGCTCGCCAAATGGTCTTTCTTCCTAGCGGAATTTGACATCAAGTACGTAAACCAAAAGTCAATCAAGGGACGGGCCATGGCCGAACAACCGGCCGATTTCCCAACCGACGAGGCTCGAGGCCCCGAACCACAATTTCCGGACGAGGGAACCTTCGCAATCGAAGGCGAAAATCGATGGCAACGGTTCTTCGACGGAGCAAACCCAACAAAAAGGGAAACCAAGACGGTATGCTCTTGGTAGATCCCAAAGACGAGCACACCCCAATTGCTATAAAGCTCAATTTCGAGGTAACCAACAATGCCGCCAAATATGAAGCTCGCGCCGCCGGACTACAAGCCGCACTCGAAAGGAATGTCCAAACTCGAAGTCTATGGAGACTCATTAACGATCATCAACCAAGTTTCCAACAAATGGAAAACCATAGACCCGTGCTTGCAAAAATACCACGCTCGCATGGAGGACCCTCATCACACAATTCGAAGAGGTCACCTTCCACTATCTCGCCAAGAGACCGAAACAGTTTGCAGACGCCTTAGCCACCTTGGCTTCACTCGTGGAGATCCCTGAAGGAAAAGCAATCAAACCCTTCAAAGTCGGACGAAAGGAAATCCCTGCCTACTGTTGTGAGATCGAACTGTAACTCGAAGCCCGTCAATGAGCCACGGTACAACCGCATCTTCCAATACCTCAAGAATGGGAAACCACCTTTATGAACAAGGAAGACCCACACACGTAAGGGGTCAAAACCAAGAGCATCATGGCCCTAAAAACGCCTCGCCTCTCACTTCGTCATCCTCGGGACATGCTATACAAGAAACGCTACTACGGGCCACTCCTACGCCGCATCGCCCAAGAAGAAGCAAACAAGTTCATGAACGAAGTCCACAATGGGGCTTGCGGTCCCCACATGAACGCCGCAGCCCCGATGCAAATCATTCTCGTGATGGGCTACTACCGGATCTCCATGGAGGCGCATTGCATCCACTTTGTCCGGCCGCGACAAGTGCCACCCGGTTCTCCAACCTCAATCATCCGCCGCCCCACGATCTCTACCGCATGACTACACCTTGGCCCTTTGCCACTTGGGGAATTGACGTCATCGGGAAAATCGCTCCGCCGTACAAGAACGGGCCACGAGTTCATCTTAGTAGCCATCGACTACTTCACCAATGGGTCGAAGCCAAGTCCTGAGGTACTCACCTCCAAGAAGGTCGCGCATTTCCTCAAAGAAAACATCATGCGCCGATACGGCATCCCAAATGAGGTCATATCGGACAACGGCTCACACTTCTCAAGGGGGAATTCGACATGACCGGCCGGCCGAATTCAAGATCACACGCCACAAATCTTCTCCCCTACCGGCCACAAACAAACGGCGCCGTGGAAGCAAAGCAAACAAACTCTCGAACGGATCATCCGAAAATGACCACCCGAGGACGAGATTGGCCCGAGAAACTGCACCTCGCACTTTGGGGCTATCGCACATCGATCGAACGACCACGGGAGAAACCCCATTTGCCCCGACATACGGGATGGAAGCAGTCCTTCCCATCGAGCCGAAATTCCCTCACTCCGAGCGCCGCTGGAAAATGACATCAACGAAGTCGAATGGCTCGAAGCCGACACGACGAATTGGCTCTGCTAGACGAGCTGACGACTAAAGGCCATGGAACACGTCCGAGCCTATCAAAGCAGGATGGCTAGAGCTTTCGACAAGAAAGTCAAATCCCGAGACATCAGGGAAGGCGACCTTGTACTCAAAGAAAAGCCTCCCACTCGAACCAACCCACTGGGAAAATGGGAACCCACATGGATCGGCCCTTTCGTGGTTCAAAAGATCTTCTCCGGAGGCGCCATGAAGCTACCAGACCTAGACGGCAATCCCTTCATGAATCCAGTCAACGGAAGCAAACTTCGCAGATACTTCGCCTGAAGAAGAACAACTCTGCATCTCTTGGCACTCCATGTAGTGTCGAACTACGCAGACCTGAGCCCTCTAGTCCGGGGAAACGTAGGAAACCTTAATTGGTCCGGTCTAAAAATACACAAAAAGTCAAAAGTTTGAATGTCAATCAGAGACCTCCATCGAAGCTCCGCACTTTTTCAAGAACACGCCCCAGCGAGTCACCTTGACCAAGTCAAACGACGGCGGCAACATCAAAGGACATCCGAGGGTCACTCGGCATCAAACGGCTGACTCATGCCTCGCTTCCAAGCCAGGGGCTTGTCTTCACCCTCACGCGCTAAAAAAAAAAAAAAAAAAAAAAAAGAGCTCGAGAGCAAGGGCTCACAAAAAAAAACAAAACACAAAAGAAAGAGAGCTCGAGCAAGGGCTCACAAAAAAAAAAAAGAGAGCTCGAGCAAGGGCTCACAAAAAAAAAACAATAAATAAAAGAAGCTCAAGCAGAAGCTGCAAAAAAGAGGTCAAGAGCCCGACGCCAACAAGCGGCAAGGAAGCTACGAAAAAGACCGTCAGAACGACTTGTCAGGGGAGCATTCAACCTCTCAGCCAAGCACAAAGCCTCGAAAGGAGATTGCCGTCATGGCCTGCATCGCTTCCGTCCCGCGAATGCAAATGTAAAAGTTCAAGAACGGACGCCGACAAAGTGCACAACAGAAGCAAGGGCGAACAAGAGATCTTGCGTCTCGACAAAGCTTTAAAAGTAAATCACAAATCACTAACGGTTACAACATTTCTTGATGAGTTCAAGCACGGTCTACTCTCAAGTTCACAACATGCTAAAAGACAGCTTAATACATTTAACAAATAATGTGTTTGCAAATGCAATGAATGGATACCTAGGAGGTCATTCCGCGCCATCTGCGCTTGTCCCCTCGCCATTCTTTCCCTTTTCTTCCCTGCGTCCCAGCGGAGTCTTCTTTCGCTCCACGTGGAACCAACTCTGCGTCTCTCGGTCAGAGATCTGGGGTCCTCCCCGTAGAGTCAAACAATCCGGTAGCTCTCGGGGCTTCATTCGCCCGTGCTTCGGCTCGGATCTCCTCCCTGCGAGTACGTAAAGAGGACCTCTCCCTGTCGGTCGGTCAACTCTAGTCTCGTAGTCAAACAAAGTGTCTCCCGTCACATCCGAAGGGTCGAGACCGAGGCTTCGGTACTCCTAAGGCAATAGCTACCACGGCAACCGGGTCCTAGAATCGCTACACGCCTGCTCTCCAAAACCACTTGGGACTGCCCAACACGCTGCTCATACCGGGCCGTGGTGCGAGTCGTCAATACAACGCTCCCCGACGTCTAAGGAGTACCACGGGAGGGAAAGCGGAATACTTCCATACCCTCGAGAAAATACAAGAAGGCACCTGAAGCTGCCATACAGAGAGGAACTACCTCCGCAGTAGCAAGGTCATCCCTGACCAACAAAGGCTCCTGCTTCATCCTAAAGCTGCCGGGAAACAAGCGACGGAATATAGAAGGAGGACCAAGACAAACCTGGAATTTTGACAACGTAGGACCCCTCCTGCAAGATCCTCCTAGTCTCAATCCTCCAGTGCGGAACCCACCAGCGGATTTGATGCGTACCAAGCTGTGCCATCCATCTCTCCCAGGCGGACTGATCCATATCTAACACAAGAGGTCGCTGAGCAAATGACCACGGGCTAAACGACGTCGGAGCCTCGGGCATGGCCTGAAGTCTCTCTCGCAGCCACAAGGTGAGCAAAGCGGGGCTTCCCCCTCTCATGAACCGATCCCCAGTTGCCAGACGGTCGATACCATGAAGAGTCTCCCCCAGCACCAACGGGACAATATCCTCTCCAGCTCTGCAGTGCCCTACCACATCTAGCAAAGCCCCATCACAAATGCCAAGGGAGCTGACCATGAAGAGCGTCGCTATCGTACACAAGGCAAATGCGTCCCAAGAGACGTCACTCTCATCATCAACCATGAACCGCTCCGGCAGCTCAGAAATGTCGATATGACCCGAATCAAGGATCATGCCCTGCACTTCTTCCAACGAAGTACGAAGAAAGCCTGCAAGCTTCACGCGCACCGCAGGACCACCAATCAAAGGAAGCGAGATGGCCTCCACCTCCGGTCCCCCCATCAAAGCCCGAAAATCCTCAAAAGTGGGCACCATTTCATTATAGGAGAAACAGTACACATGCCTCCTAACATCCCAGAACTTCGCGGCAGCCCGCAACAAATCCCAATCAGGAACCAACTCCTTAAAAGACCAAATCGAGCAAAGACGAAACCTTACCTCGAAAGCCCGTCTCTGATGCCTCATACGACGCCGCATCCACATTTTCAGCTGCTCAAGGAAGTGTGCTTGCCTCTCCTGCAAAAGCCTCGGCAAAATTCTAGGGACGTACGAAGAATCCATGGCAAAAATGGAGGTTCCTAGAGAAAATGGGGAAGAAAGCTCGAAAATGGCTGCAAATGGGGAAATGGGGAAGAACCGGACCTTGGAAAGCATTTATCTCCTTCCCAAAGCAAGGGTTGGTCCGTCACGGACCTCTTTGCATGCTAAGTATGTCCGTACGGACCTCCTTGCAAAAGCAGAACCCATTTTCCCCAAAGAAACGGTGCATTTTCAACCAACCACCGAGCCCTCAAGAAAACCTTGCTCCAAGCTGCCCAAACACTTTGGCCAAAGCCATTCCCCAGGTGAACATACACTACCCACAAACGCACTCTCGGCTCACGTGGCATGCACAAAAATAAAATAATAATAGCAACCATTTCTAGGACAAATCCAGGAATCACAAAAAATGACATTACATCTTAAAATAAAAATGCTTTGTTTGCCATGCAAATACGTGTGTTTTATTACAGGTACCCATGAATGTCTGTTGCTAAACAAAAAAAAAGAGGGATATGAAAAGAGGGAAAGCAAATGAATACTAATCAGACTCCTCGGCATCATCATCCTCGCCAAGGTCCTCCAGAGAAGTCGGGCATCCCGGCGAACTCGCCCGTCACATCCTCGTCGTCGAATACAGAGCACCCGCCGGAGGCTCCCACGAAAAGTAATCGAAGGATCAAATCCGCGAAAGGATCAAAGAAAGAAGGCTCTGAGGAACCCTCACCCTGTGCGCCATGCGGAGGCATGAGCGATAAAAGGGCTGCTCCCTCGAAGGCCCTGCAGCTCCCGAAGACGTCCCGGCATCCATGCTATGCCGCCCCCTCGAAGGCCCCTCCTGCTGCGGCTCCGGCTCGGCTCTAGGCGGAGGAACGTCCACAGAATGCCTCGAAGGCATAGGCTCGTACGCCGGCACGCGTCGCGAAGACCGGCAAGATATCTTCGAAGCCATCTTCTTCGCAAACGACCTCATCGCCACGTAACGGCGAGTCAGCATATCATAGGCTCTCCCCGGGACTGCACCCGACAAGCGGCCAAGGAAGCAGCTCGGCAATACAGTTATACTCAACAACAAAAAGCAAAAAAAAAAATACAGAAAAGATGCCAAGATGGAAAAGAGTCAGCACACTCACCGATCTATCGGGATCCACTCTGTATGCGGCGGGAGCACCGCTCGAGGCAGTACAGACACCCTCCTCCTCGATCCGTCCCCCCGGACATACGTGAAATCCGGTCCCGGCATCGGAACCTCTGGGGGAGCCTGCGGGCCAGCCTCTCTCTCCCGCGCCAGTACCTGCGGCGTCCTCAGCTTCCTCCTCACGAAGGCCCCGTACTCCTCTCCATACAAAATGAACTCCTCGGCGCCGACACCGCCAAGGTACCTCTCAAAATCGAGCACGTCCATGTCCCGGGAATCAAGCATCCCAAAGGGAGGGTCCCTCGGAGCCACGGGAAGCACACCGGGGCCATGCTGCCAGAAGACCCGCTCCCCCAGATACATAACATCGCAGGTCAAGCCCCGCAGCATCTTCCGCTGCGCTGTCACCTCGGGAGCCCCCTCAAACTCATCCCCCTCATACCGAGCCCACGGGAACAAGACGAACCCCTCCGGGCTACCCCTCTCCAGACGCTCCTGCACATCCCCGTAGGCGATGGTGAGCTTCCCCCTGCTGGTCCTCCTCTTCCTCGCCGTACGAGCCCAGCCCAGCATAGCAGGATACGCAGCAACAGCCCCCGGATCTCTATCCCACGGGAAGCACTGGAAAATCTCGTAGAACCACACCTGTGACAAAAACAGAAAAGGCTCAGTGCAAAAGAAAACGGAGAAACGACAAGTTGCTAAATCAAAAACAGCAATAAACTCATACCTCCAAAGCAAAGTCAAAACAGGCCAATGAACTGGCCACACCCCGGCTAAACCGGTCCAAGGAGAAGTAGAGCTCAGCCAAGCCTGCCTCGCCCCAAGCAATATCACAGACCCTATCCAGGTCAATCAAGCTCTCCAACAAAGCAAAGGGAGCCGCGGTCGCGTGGTTCGAGAACAAAGTCTCGGACAGTGCATACCACAAAAAGGAGCGCGCCAACTGCTCCGCTGTCACCTGGCCGGTACCCCGGATGTAGGCCCCAATACTGGCCGTGATCTTCAGCTCCACGTCGCTATATAGCATCCCCAGGCCCCTGCGAGGACGAGGCTCAAAGCCCAGCAGCTCGGTCAACACCACATCAGAGATCATATCTCTCCACCGTACCGGCCCTCCTTTGAAGGAAAGCCCGGTAATCGCAGCAAAATCGGTCGGCGTCACCGTCACCTCTCCCCAGCTCAGATGGAAGGTGTGGGTGGTATCCCACCAGTACTCAGAAAGGCCAAGGAAGACGCTCTTGTTCTTCCTCGTATCAGAAA
>JAFEMH010006511.1:0-121326 GCA_022495995.1 Adenophora triphylla var. japonica
GGCCTAGGCCTAGGCCTAGGCCTAGGCCTAGGCCTAGGCCTAGGCCTAGGCCTAGGCCTAGGCCCTAGGCCTGGGCCTAGGCCCTAGGCCTAGGCCTAGGCCTGGGCCTGGGCCTGGGCCCTGGGCCTGGGCCTGGGCCTGGGCCTAGGCCTAGGCCCTGGGCCTAGGCCCTGGGCCTGGGCCTGGGCCCTGGGCCCTAGGCCTAGGCCTGGGCCTGGGCCTGGGCCTGGGCCTAGGCCCTGGGCCTAGGCCTAGGCCTAGGCCTGGGCCTAGGCCTGGGCCTAGGCCTGGGCCTGGGCCTGGGCCCTGGGCCTGGGCCTGGGCCTGGGCCTAGGCCTGGGCCTGGGCCTGGGCCACTGAGCCTGGGCCTGGGCCTGGGCCTAGGCCTGGGCCACAGGCCTGGGCCCTGGGCCTGGGCCTGGGCCTGGGCCACTGGGCCTAGGCCACTGAGGCCTGGGCCACTGGGCCTAGGCCACTGAGGCCCTGGGCCTGGGCCACTGGGCCACTGAGCCTAGGCCCTGGGCCACTGAGCCTGAGCCCTGGGCCTGAGGCCTAGGCCACTGGGCCACTGAGCCTAGGCCTGGGCCACTGGGCCACTGAGCCTGGGCCACTGAGCCACTGGGCCACTGAGGCCACTGAGGCCACTGAGCCTGAGCCTGAGGCCACTGAGCCTGAACTGAGCCTGGGCCACTGGGCCTGGGCCACTGGCCACAGGCCACTGGGCCTGAGGCCACTGAGCCTGGGCCACTGAGCCACTGAGCCACTGGGCCACTGGGCCACTGAGGCCTGGGCCTGAGCCACTGAGGCCACTGAGCCTGGGCCACTGGGCCACTGGGCCAGGCCTGAGCCTGGGCCACTGAGCCACTGAGCCACAGGCCTAGGCCTAGGCCACTGAGCCACTGGGCCACTGAGCCTAGGCCTGGGCCTGAGCCACTGAGCCTGAGGCCACTGGGCCACCTGAGCCACTGGGCCACTGGGCCACTGGGCCACTGGGCCACAGGCCACTGAGGCCACTGAGCCACTGAGGCCACTGAGCCTGGGCCTGAGCCAGGCCACTGAGCCTGGGCCACTGGGCCACTGAGCCTGAGCCACCTGGGCCACTGAGCCTGGGCCACTGGGCCACTGAGCCTGAGCCTGGGCCCTGAGCCACTGGGCCACAGGCCCTGAGCCACAGGCCACTGAGCCACTGAGCCACTGAGCCACTGAGCCACAGGCCACTGAGCCACTGAGCCACTAGGCCACTGAGCCACTGGGCCACTGAGCCACTGAGCCTGGGCCACTGAGGCCTGACCTAGGCCACTGGGCCACTGGGCCTAGGCCTAGGCCACTGAGCCTGAGGCCTGGGCCACTGAGCCTGGGCCACTGAGCCACTGGGCCACTGAGCCACTGAGCCACTGAGGCCACTGAGGCCACTGAGCCTGGGGCCCTGAGCCACTGAGGCCACTGAGCCACTGAGCCACTGAGCCTGGGCCACTGAGGCCTGAGCCACTGAGGCCACTGGGCCACTGAGCCACTGAGCCACTGAGCCACTGGCCACAGGCCACTGAGCCACTGGGCCAGGCCCTGAGCCACTGAGGCCACTGGGCCACTGAGCCACTGAGGCCTGGGCCACTGGGCCACTGGGCCTGGGCCCTGAGCCTGGGCCACTGAGCCTGAGCCACAGGCCACTGGGCCACTGAGCCACTGAGCCTGAGGCCACTGAGCCACTGGGCCACTGAGGCCACTGAGGCCACTGGGCCACTGAGCCACTGAGCCTGGGCCACAGGCCACTGGGCCACTGGGCCACTGGGCCACAGGCCACTGGGCCACTGGGCCACTGAGGCCACTGAGCCACTGGGCCACTGAGCCACTGAGGCCACTGAGCCACTGAGCCACTGAGGCCACAGGCCACTGAGCCACTGAGCCACTGGGCCTGGGCCACTGAGCCACTGAGCCACTGAGGCCACTGGGCCACTGAGCCACTGAGGCCACAGGCCACTGAGGCCACAGGCCACTGGGCCACTGAGCCACCTAGGCCTGAGCCACTGAGGCCACTGGGCCACTGAGCCACTGAGCCACAGGCCACTGAGCCACTGAGCCACTGGGCCACTGGGCCACTGAGCCACTGGGCCACTGGGCCACAAGGCCTGGGCCACAGGCCACTGAGGCCACTGAGCCTGACTGGGCCACTGGGCCACTGAGCCACTGAGCCACTGAGGCCACTGAGGCCACTGAGCCACTGGGCCTAGGCCACTGAGCCACTGGGCCACTGAGCCACTGAGCCACTGAGCCACTGAGGCCACTGAGCCACAGGCCTGAGCCTGGGCCACTGAGCCTGAGCCACTGAGCCACCTGAGGCCACTGGGCCACTGAGCCACTGAGCCACTGAGCCACTGAGCCACTGAGCCACCAGGCCAGGCCACTGAGCCACTGAGCCACTGGGCCACTGGGCCACAGGCCACTGGGCCACTGGGCCACTGAGCCACTGGGCCTGGGCCACTGGGCCACTGAGGCCACTGAGGCCACTGAGCCACAGGCCACTGGGCCACTGGGCCACAGGCCACTGGGCCACAGGCCACTGGGCCACTGAGCCACTGGGCCACTGAGCCACTGGGCCACTGAGCCACTGGGCCACTGAGGCCACTGAGCCACAGGCCCTGAGCCACTGAGCCACAGGCCACTGAGGCCACTGAGCCCTGGGCCACTGGGCCTGGGCCAGGCCACTGAGGCCTGGGCCACTGAGCCTGAGCCACTGGGCCACAGGCCACTGAGCCACTGAGCCACTGAGCCACTGGGCCACTGGGCCACTGGGCCACTAGGCCACTGAGCCACTGAGCCACTGAGCCACAGGCCACTGAGCCACTGAGGCCTGAGCCACTGAGCCTGAGGCCTGAGCCACTGAGCCACCAGGCCACTGAGCCACTGAGCCACTGAGCCACTGAAGGCCACTGAGCCACTGAGGCCACTGAGCCTGGGCCACTGAGCCACTGAGGCCACTGAGCCACTGAGCCTGGGCCACTGAGCCACTGAGCCACAGGCCACTGGGCCACTGGGCCACTGAGCCACTGGGCCACTAGGCCACTGAGCCACTGAGGCCACTGAGCCACTGGGCCACTGAGCCACTGGGCCACTGAGCCACAGGCCACTGGGCCACTGAGCCACTGGGCCACTGAGCCTGAGGCCACTGAGGCCACTGAGCCACTGAGCCACAGGCCACTGAGCCTGAGCCACTGAGCCTGAGGCCTGAGCCACTGAGGCCACTGAGCCACTGAGCCACTGAGGCCACTGAGCCACTGAGCCACTGAGCCACTGAGGCCACAGGCCTGAGCCTGAGCCACTGAGCCACTGAGCCTGAGCCACTGAGGCCACTGGGCCACTGAGCCTGGGCCACTGAGCCTGGGCCACTGAGCCACTGAGCCACTGAGCCACAGGCCAGGCCACTGAGCCACTGAGCCTGAGGCCACTGAGCCACTGAGCCACTGAGCCACAGGCCACCAGGCCACTGAGCCACTGAGCCACTGGGCCACTGAGGCCACTGGGCCACTGGGCCACTGGGCCACTGAGGCCACTGGGCCACTGAGCCACTGGGCCACTGAGGCCACTGAGCCACTGGGCCACAGGCCTAGGCCACTGAGCCACTGAGCCACTGAGCCACTGAGGCCACTGAGCCACTGAGCCACTGGGCCACTGAGGCCACTGAGCCACTGGGCCAGGCCACTGAGGCCACTGAGCCACCTGGGCCACTGAGCCACTGAGGCCACTGAGGCCACTGAGCCACTGAGCCTGAGCCACTGAGCCACAGGCCACTGAGCCACTGAGCCACTGGGCCACTGAGCCACTGAGCCACAGGCCACTGGGCCACTGAGCCACTGAGCCACTGAGCCACTGAGCCTGAGCCTGGGCCACTGAGCCACTGGGCCACTGAGCCTGAGCCACTGGGCCACTGAGCCACTGGGCCACTGAGGCCACTGAGCCACTGAGCCCTGAGGCCACTGAGCCTGGGCCACTGAGCCACAGGCCACTGAGCCACTGAGCCTGAGGCCACTGAGCCACTGAGCCACTGGGCCTGGGCCACAGGCCACTGAGCCACTGAGCCTGGGCCACTGGGCCACTGGGCCACTGAGCCACTGAGCCACTGAGCCACTGGGCCACTGGGCCACCTGAGCCACTGGGCCACCTGAGCCACTGAGCCACTGAGCCTGGGCCACAGGCCACTGAGCCACTGGGCCACTGGGCCACAGGCCACTGAGCCACTGAGCCACTGAGCCACTGAGCCACTGAGCCACTGAGCCACTGAGCCACTGAGCCACTGAGCCACTGGGCCACTGAGCCACTGGGCCACTGAGCCACTGAGGCCACAGGCCACTGAGCCACTGGGCCTGAGGCCACTGAGCCACTGAGCCACTGGGCCACTGGGCCTGAGCCACAGGCCACTGAGCCACTGGGCCACTGAGCCTGAGGCCACTGAGCCACTGAGCCACTGAGGCCACTGAGCCTGAGCCACAGGCCACTGAGCCACTGGGCCACTGGGCCACTGAGCCACAGGCCTGAGGCCACTGGGCCACTGAGGCCTGAGCCTGAGCCACTGGGCCACTGAGGCCACTGAGCCTGAGCCACTGAGCCACAGGCCACTGAGCCACTGAGCCACTGAGCCACAGGCCACTGAGCCACTGGGCCTGGGCCACTAGGCCACTGAGCCACTGAGCCACTGAGGCCACAGGCCACTGGGCCACCAGGCCTGAGCCACTGAGGCCACTGAGGCCACTGGGCCACTGAGCCACTGGGCCACTGAGCCACTGAGCCACTGAGGCCACTGAGGCCACTGAGCCTGAGCCACTGAGCCACTGAGGCCACTGAGCCACTGAGGCCACTGGGCCACTGAGCCACTGAGCCACTGAGCCACTGGGCCACTGAGCCACTGAGGCCACTGAGCCTGAGCCTGAGCCACTGAGCCTGAGCCACTGGGCCACTGAGCCACCAGGCCTGGGCCACTGAGCCACTGAGCCACTGAGCCACTGGGCCACTGAGGCCACTGGGCCACTGAGCCACTGGGCCACTGAGGCCTGGGCCACTGGGCCACTGAGGCCACAGGCCACTGGGCCACTGAGCCTAGGCCACTGGGCCACTGAGCCACCAGGCCACTGAGCCACTGAGCCACTGGGCCACTGGGCCTGAGGCCACTGAGCCACTGAGCCACTGAGGCCACAGGCCACTGAGCCACTGAGGCCACTGAGGCCACTGAGCCACTGAGCCACTGAGCCACTGAGCCACTGGGCCTGAGCCAGGCCACTGAGCCACTGAGGCCACTGAGCCACTGAGGCCACTGAGCCACTGAGCCACCTGGGCCACTGAGCCACTGGGCCACTGAGCCACTGGGCCACTGGGCCACTGGGCCACTGAGCCTGGGCCACTGAGCCACTGAGGCCTAGGCCACTGAGCCACTGGGCCACTGAGGCCACTGAGCCTGAGGCCACTGAGCCACTGAGGCCACCAGGCCACTGAGCCACTGAGGCCTGGGCCACTGAGCCACAGGCCACTGAGCCTGAGCCACTGAGCCACTGGGCCACTGAGGCCACAGGCCACTGAGCCACTGAGCCACTGGGCCACTGGGCCACTGAGGCCACTGGGCCACTGAGGCCACTGGGCCACACAGGCCACTGAGCCACTGAGCCACTGGGCCACTGAGGCCACTGAGCCACTGAGGCCACAGGCCACTGAGCCACTGAGGCCACTGAGCCACTGGGCCACTGGGCCACTGAGCCACAGGCCACAGGCCACTGAGCCTGAGCCACTGGGCCACAGGCCACTGAGCCACTGGGCCACTGAGCCACTGGGCCTGAGCCACTGGGCCACTGAGCCACTGAGCCACCAGGCCTGAGCCACTGGGCCACTGAGCCACTGAGCCACTAGGCCACTGAGCCACAGGCCACTGAGGCCACTGAGCCTGAGCCACTGAGCCACTGAGGCCACTGAGCCACTGGGCCACAGGCCACTGAGCCTGGGCCACTGGGCCACTGAGCCACAGGCCACTGAGGCCACTGAGCCACTGAGCCACTGAGGCCTGAGGCCTGAGCCACTGAGGCCCTGAGCCACTGAGCCTGAGCCACTGGGCCACTGGGCCACTGAGCCACTGAGCCACTGAGCCACTGAGCCACTGGGCCACTGAGCCACCTGAGCCACTGGGCCACAGGCCACTGAGCCACTGAGGCCTGAGCCACTGGGCCACTGAGCCACTGAGCCTGAGCCAGGCCACTGAGCCACAGGCCACTGAGCCACTGAGCCTGGGCCACTGAGCCACTGAGGCCACTGAGGCCTGGGCCTGAGCCTGAGCCTAGGCCACTGAGCCACTGAGCCACTGAGCCTGAGCCACTGAGGCCACTGAGCCACTGAGGCCACTGAGCCACTGAGGCCACTGAGCCTGAGCCACTGAGCCACTGAGGCCACCAGGCCACTGGGCCACTGAGCCACTGAGCCACAGGCCACTGAGGCCACTGGGCCACTGGGCCACTGAGGCCACTGAGCCACTGAGCCACTGAGCCACTGAGCCTGGGCCACAGGCCACTGAGCCACTGGGCCACTGAGGCCACTGAGGCCACTGAGCCACTGAGCCACTGAGGCCACTAGGCCACTGAGCCTGAGCCTGGGCCACTGAGCCACTGGGCCACTGAGGCCACTGAGCCACTGAGCCTGGGCCACTGAGCCACAGGCCACTGAGCCTGAGCCACAGGCCACTGAGCCACTGAGCCACTGAGGCCACTGAGCCACAGGCCACTGAGCCACTGGGCCACTGAGCCACTGAGCCACTGAGCCACCACAGGCCACTGAGCCACTGAGCCACTGAGCCTGGGCCACTGAGCCTGAGGCCACTGAGCCTGGGCCTGAGCCACTGAGCCTGAGCCACAGGCCACTGAGCCACCAGGCCACTGAGCCACTGAGCCACTGAGCCACTGAGGCCACTGAGCCACTGAGGCCACTGAGCCTGAGGCCACTGAGGCCACTGGGCCTGGGCCACTGAGCCACTGGGCCACAGGCCACTGAGCCACTGAGCCACTGAGCCTGAGCCACTGAGGCCACTGAGGCCACTGAGCCACTGAGCCACAGGCCACAGGCCTGAGCCACTGAGCCACTGAGCCACTGGGCCACTGAGCCACTGAGCCACTGGGCCACTGGGCCACTGAGGCCACTGAGCCACTGGGCCACTGAGCCACAGGCCACTGGGCCACTGAGCCACTGAGGCCACTGAGGCCACTAGGCCACTGAGCCACTGGGCCACTGAGCCACTGGGCCACTGAGCCTGAGGCCACTGAGGCCACTGAGCCTGGGCCACTGAGCCACTGAGCCACTGAGCCACTGAGCCACTGAGCCACTGAGCCACTGGGCCACTGAGCCACTGGGCCTGGGCCACTGGGCCACAGGCCACTGAGCCACTGAGCCACAGGCCTGAGCCACTGAGCCACTGGGCCACTGAGCCTGAGCCACTGAGCCACAGGCCACTGAGCCTGAGGCCACTGAGCCACTGGGCCACTGAGCCACTGAGGCCTGAGCCTGGGCCACTGAGCCACTGAGCCACTGAGCCACTGAGCCACAGGCCACTGACACTGGGCCACTGAGGCCACTGAGCCACTGGGCCACTGAGCCACTAGGCCTGGGCCACTGGGCCACCAGGCCTGGGCCACTGAGCCACTGAGCCACTGGGCCACTGAGCCACTGAGCCACTGGGCCACAGGCCACTGAGCCACTGAGGCCACAGGCCTGGGCCACTGAGCCACTGGGCCACTGAGGCCACTGAGCCACTGAGCCACTGAGCCACTGAGCCACTGAGCCACAGGCCACTGAGCCACTGAGCCACTGAGCCACAGGCCACTGAGGCCACTAGGCCACTGAGCCTGAGCCACTGGGCCACTGGGCCACTGGGCCTGAGCCACTGAGCCACTGAGGCCACTGAGGCCACTGAGCCACCAGGCCACTGGGCCACAGGCCACTGAGGCCACTGAGCCACTGAGCCACTGAGGCCACTGAGGCCACTGGGCCACTGAGCCTAGGCCACTGAGCCACTGAGCCACAGGCCACTGAGCCACTGGGCCACTGAGGCCACAGGCCTGGGCCACTGGGCCACTGGGCCACTGAGCCACTGAGCCACTGGGCCACTGAGCCACTGGGCCACTGAGGCCACAGGCCACTGAGCCACTGGGCCACTGGGCCACTGAGGCCACTGGGCCACTGAGGCCACTGAGCCTGGGCCACTGAGGCCACTGAGCCACTGAGCCACTGAGGCCACTGAGGCCACCAGGCCACTGGGCCACTGAGCCACTGAGGCCACTGAGCCACTGAGCCACTGAGCCACTGAGGCCACTGAGGCCACTGAGCCACTGAGGCCACTGGGCCACTGAGCCTGAGCCACTGAGGCCACTGGGCCACTGAGCCACTGAGCCACTGGGCCACTGAGGCCACTGAGGCCTGAGCCTGGGCCACAGGCCAGGCCACTGAGCCACTGAGGCCTGAGCCACTGAGCCACTGAGCCACTGAGCCACTGAGCCACTGAGCCACTGAGCCACTGAGCCACAGGCCACTGGGCCACCAGGCCACTGAGGCCACTGAGCCACTGGGCCACTGAGCCACTGAGCCACTGAGGCCACTGAGGCCACTGAGCCACTGAGCCACTGGGCCACTGAGCCTGAGCCACTGAGGCCTGAGCCACTGAGCCACTGAGCCACAGGCCACTGAGCCACTGAGCCACTGAGCCACTGGGCCACTGAGGCCACTGGGCCACTGAGGCCACTGAGGCCACTGAGCCACTGAGGCCAGGCCACTGGGCCACTGAGCCACTGGGCCACTGAGCCACTGAGGCCACTGGGCCACTGAGGCCTGGGCCACTGGGCCACTGAGCCACTGGGCCACTGAGGCCACTGAGCCTGAGCCACACTGAGCCACTGAGCCTGAGCCACTGAGCCACAGGCCACTGGGCCTGGGCCACTGAGCCACTAGGCCTGAGGCCACTGAGGCCACTGAGCCACTGAGCCACTGAGGCCACTGAGCCACTGAGCCACTGAGCCACTGAGCCTGAGCCACTGGGCCTGGGCCACTGAGCCACTGGGCCACTGGGCCACTGAGCCTGAGCCACTGAGGCCACTGAGCCACTGAGCCACTGAGCCACAGGCCACTGAGCCACTGAGCCACTGAGCCACTGGGCCACAGGCCACAGGCCACTGAGCCACTGGGCCACAGGCCACTGAGGCCACAGGCCACTGAGCCACTGGGCCACTGAGCCACTGAGCCACTGGGCCACTGAGCCACTGAGCCACTGAGCCACTAGGCCACTGAGGCCACTGAGCCACTGAGGCCACTGAGCCACTGAGCCACTGAGCCACACTGAGCCACTGAGCCACTGAGGCCACACAGGCCACTGAGCCACAGGCCACTGGGCCACTGAGGCCTGGGCCACTGGGCCACTGAGCCACTGAGCCACTGGGCCACTGAGCCACCAGGCCACTGAGCCACTGAGCCACTGGGCCACTGGGCCACTGAGCCACTGGGCCACTGAGGCCACTGAGCCACTGGGCCACAGGCCACTGAGCCACTGAGCCTGGGCCACTGAGCCTGAGCCACTGGGCCACTGAGCCACTGAGCCACTGAGCCACTGAGCCACCTGAGGCCACTGAGCCACTGAGCCACCAGGCCACAGGCCACTGGGCCACTGAGCCACTGAGCCACTGGCCACTGGGCCACTGAGCCACCTGAGGCCACTGAGCCACTGGGCCACTGAGCCACTGAGCCACTGGGCCTGAGCCTGAGGCCACTGGGCCTGAGCCACTGAAGGCCTGAGGCCACTGAGCCTGAGCCACTGAGGCCACTGAGCCACTGGGCCACTGGGCCTGACTAGGCCACTGGGCCACTGGGCCACTGAGCCACTGAGCCACTGGCCACTGAGCCTGGGCCACTGGGCCACTGAGGCCACTGAGGCCACTGAGCCACTGAGCCACTGAGCCTGGGCCACTGAGCCACTGAGCCACTGGGCCACTGAGCCACTGGGCCACTGAGGCCACCTGAGCCACTGAGCCACTGAGCCACTGAGGCCACTGAGCCACAGGCCACTGAGCCACTGAGCCACTGGGCCACTGGGCCACTGAGGCCACTGAGCCACTGGGCCACTGAGCCACTGAGCCACTGAGCCACAGGCCACTGGGCCACTGAGCCACTGGGCCACTGAGCCACTGAGCCACTGGGCCACTGAGGCCACTGAGCCTGAGCCACTGGGCCTGAGGCCACCACTGAGCCACTGAGCCACTGAGCCACTGGGCCACTGAGCCACTGAGCCACTGAGCCACTGGGCCACTGAGGCCACTGAGGCCACTGGGCCACTGAGCCACAGGCCACTGAGGCCACTGGGCCACTGGGCCACTGAGCCACTGAGGCCTGAGCCACTGAGCCACAGGCCACTGAGCCACTGGGCCACTGAGGCCACTGAGCCACTGAGGCCACTGAGCCACTGAGGCCACTGAGCCACTGAGGCCTGAGCCACTGAGCCACTGGGCCACTGAGCCACTGAGCCACTGAGCCTACTGAGCCACTGAGCCTGGGCCACAGGCCACTGGGCCACTGAGCCACTGAGCCACTGAGGCCACTGAGCCACCTGAGCCTGGGCCACTGAGGCCACTGAGCCACTGAGCCACTGAGCCACTGAGCCACTGGGCCACTGAGGCCACTGAGCCTGAGCCACCAGGCCACTGAGCCTGGGCCACTGAGCCACTGAGGCCACTGGGCCTGAGCCTGGGCCACTGAGGCCACTGAGCCACTGAGCCACTGAGCCACTGAGGCCACAGGCCTGGGCCACTGAGCCACAGGCCACTGGGCCACTGGGCCACAGGCCACTGAGCCTGAGGCCACTGGGCCACTGAGCCACTGAGGCCACTGAGCCACTGAGCCACTGAGCCACTGAGCCACTGGGCCACTGAGGCCACTGAGGCCACAGGCCACTGAGGCCACTGAGCCACTGGGCCACTGAGCCACTGAGGCCACTGAGGCCACTGGGCCACCTGAGCCTGAGCCTGGGCCACTGAGCCACTGAGGCCTGGGCCACAGGCCACTGAGCCACTGAGCCACAGGCCACTGAGCCACTGAGGCCACTGAGCCTGAGCCACTGAGCCACTGAGCCACTGAGCCACTGAGCCACTGAGGCCACTGAGGCCACAGGCCACTGAGCCACTGAGCCACTGAGCCACTGAGCCACTGAGGCCACTGAGCCACTGGGCCACTGAGCCACTGAGCCACTGAGGCCACTGAGGCCACTGAGGCCACTGAGCCTGGGCCACTGAGCCACCAGGCCACTGAGCCACTGAGGCCACTGAGCCTGGGCCACTGAGCCACTGAGCCACTGAGCCACTGAGCCACTGAGCCACAGGCCACTGAGCCACTGAGGCCACTGGGCCACTGAGCCACTGAGGCCTGAGCCACTGAGCCACTGAGCCAGGCCACTGAGGCCACTGAGCCACTGGGCCACACAGGCCACTGAGGCCACTGAGCCACTGGGCCACTGAGCCACTGGGCCACTGGGCCACTGAGCCACTGAGGCCACTGAGCCCTGAGCCACTGAGCCACCAGGCCTGGGCCACTGAGCCACTGAGGCCACTGAGCCACTGAGCCACTGGGCCACTGGGCCACTGAGCCACTGAGCCTGGGCCTGAGCCTGGGCCTGAGCCTAGGCCACTGAGCCACTGAGCCACTGAGCCACTGAGCCACTGAGCCACAGGCCACACAGGCCACTGAATACTGAGCCACTGGGCCACTGAGGCCACTGAGCCACAGGCCACTGAGCCACTGGGCCACTGAGCCTGAGCCACTGAGCCACTGGGCCACTGGGCCTGGGCCACTGAGCCTGGGCCACTGGGCCACTAGGCCACTAGGCCACTGAGGCCACTGAGCCACTGAGCCTGGGCCACTGAGGCCACTGAGCCACTGAGCCACCTGAGCCACTGAGCCACTGGGCCACTGGGCCACAGGCCACTGAGCCACAGGCCACTGAGGCCACTGGGCCACTGAGCCACTGAGCCACTGGGCCACTGAGCCTGAGCCACTGAGCCTGGGCCACTGAGCCACTGGGCCTGAGCCTGAGGCCACTGAGGCCTAGGCCACTGAGGCCACTGGGCCACTGAGCCTGGGCCACTGAGCCACTGGGCCACTGGGCCACTGAGCCACTGGGCCCAGGCCACTGAGCCACTGGGCCACTGGGCCTGAGCCACTGAGGCCACTGAGCCACAGGCCACTGGGCCTGAGGCCACTGAGCCTGAGCCACTGAGCCACTGAGCCACAGGCCTGAGCCACTGAGCCACTGAGCCACAGGCCACTGAGCCACTGAGGCCACTGAGCCACTGAGCCACTGAGCCTGAGGCCACTGAGCCACTGAGCCACTGAGCCTAGGCCACTGAGCCACAGGCCACTGAGCCACAGGCCACCAGGCCACTGAGCCACTGAGGCCACTGGGCCACCTGGGCCACTGAGCCACTGAGCCTGAGCCACTGGGCCACTGAGCCACTGCTGAGCCACTGGGCCACTAGGCCACTGGGCCACTGAGGCCACTGAGGCCACTGAGCCTGAGCCACAGGCCACTGAGCCACTGAGCCACAGGCCTGAGCCACTGAGCCACTGAGCCACTGAGCCACAGGCCACTGAGCCACTGAGCCTGGGCCTGAGCCACCAGGCCACTGAGCCACAGGCCACTGAGCCACTGGGCCACTGAGCCACTGAGCCTAGGCCTGAGCCACTGAGCCACTGAGCCAGGCCACTGAGCCACTGAGGCCACTGAGCCACTGAGCCACTGAGCCACTGAGCCTGAGCCACTGAGCCTGGGCCACTGAGCCACTGAGCCACCAGGCCACTGAGCCACTGAGCCACTGGGCCACAGGCCACTGAGCCACTGAGCCACTGGGCCACTGGGCCACTGGGCCACTGGGCCTGAGGCCACTGAGGCCACTGAGCCACTGAGCCACTGAGCCACTGAGGCCACTGAGCCACTGAGCCACTGGGCCTGAGGCCACTGAGCCACTGAGCCTGAGGCCACTGAGCCACTGAGCCACTGAGCCACTAGGCCTGGGCCACTGAGCCACTGAGCCACTGGGCCACTGAGGCCACACAGGCCACTGAGGCCACTGAGCCACCTGAGGCCACTGAGCCTGAGCCACTGAGCCACTGAGCCACTGAGCCACTGGGCCACAGGCCACTGAGCCACTGGGCCACTGAGCCACTGAGCCACTGAGGCCACTGAGCCACTGAGCCACTGGGCCACTGAGCCACCAGGCCTGGGCCACTGAGCCACTGGGCCTGAGCCACCAGGCCACTGAGCCACTGGGCCTGACTGGGCCACTGAGCCACTGAGCCACAGGCCACTGAGCCACAGGCCACAGGCCACTGAGCCACTGAGCCACGGCCTGAGCCTGAGCCACTGAGCCACTGGGCCACTGAGCCACTGAGGCCACAGGCCACCTGAGCCTGGGCCACTGAGGCCACTGAGCCACTGAGCCACTGAGGCCACTGAGCCACTGAGCCACTGAGCACTGAGGCCACTGGGCCACTGAGCCACTGGGCCACAGGCCACTGAGCCACTGAGGCCTGGGCCACTGGGCCTGAGGCCACTGAGGCCACCTGAGGCCACTGAGCCACTGAGGCCTGGGCCACTGAGCCACTGAGCCACTGAGCCTAGGCCACTGAGCCACTGAGCCTGAGCCTGGGCCACTGAGCCACTGAGGCCACCACAGGCCACTGAGGCCACAGGCCTGAGGCCACTGAGCCACTGAGCCACTGGGCCACTGAGCCACTGAGCCACTGAGGCCTAGGCCACTGAGCCACTGGGCCTGAGCCAGGCCTGGGCCTGAGCCACTGAGCCACAGGCCACTGAGCCTGGGCCACTGAGCCACCAGGCCACTGGGCCACTGAGCCACTGAGCCACTGAGCCTGAGCCTGAGCCACTGAGCCACTGAGCCACTGGGCCACTGAGGCCACTGAGCCACTGAGCCACTGAGGCCACTGGGCCACTGGGCCTGGGCCACTGGGCCACAGGCCACTGAGCCTGAGGCCTGAGCCACTGAGCCACTGAGCCACTGGGCCACAGGCCACTGGGCCACTGAGCCACTGGGCCACTGAGCCACTGAGGCCTGAGCCACTGAGCCACTGAGCCTGAGCCACTGGGCCACCCAGGCCACTGAGCCACTGAGCCACTGAGCCACTGAGCCACAGGCCACTGAGCCACTGGGCCACAGGCCTGAGCCTGAGGCCACTGAGGCCTGAGCCTGGGCCACTGAGCCTGGGCCACTGAGCCACTGAGCCACTGAGCCACAGGCCACTGAGCCACTGAGGCCACTGGGCCACTGAGCCACCAGGCCACTGAGCCACTGAGGCCACTGAGCCACAGGCCACAGGCCACTGAGCCACTGGGCCACTGAGCCACTGAGCCACACAGGCCACTGAGCCACTGAGCCTAGGCCACTGAGCCACTGAGCCACTGGGCCACTGAGCCACTGAGCCACTGAGGCCACTGAGCCACTGAGCCACTGAGCCACTGAGCCACTGAGGCCACAGGCCACTGAGCCTGGGCCACTGAGCCACTGAGCCACTGGGCCACTAGGCCAGGCCACTGAGCCACTGAGCCACTGAGCCACTGAGCCACTGAGCCACAGGCCACTGAGCCACCTGAGGCCACTGAGCCACTGAGGCCACTGAGCCACTGAGCCACTGAGGCCACTGAGCCACCTGAGCCTGAGCCACTGAGCCACTGAGCCACTGGGCCACCAGGCCACTGAGCCACTGAGCCACTGAGCCACTGAGCCACTGGGCCACAGGCCACTGGGCCACTGAGGCCACAGGCCTGGGCCTGAGCCACTGAGCCACCAGGCCACTGGGCCACTGAGCCACTGAGCCACTGAGGCCACAGGCCTGAGGCCACAGGCCACTGAGCCACTGAGGCCACTGAGCCACTGAGCCACTGAGCCACTGAGCCACTGAGCCTGAGCCACTGAGCCACTGAGCCTGAGCCACTGGGCCACTGAGCCACCTGAGCCACTGAGCCACTGAGGCCACTGAGGCCACTGGGCCACTGAGCCACTGAGCCTGAGCCACTGAGGCCACTGAGGCCACTGAGCCACTGAGCCACTGAGCCACTGGGCCACTGAGCCACTGGGCCTGAGCCACTGAGCCACCAGGCCACTGAGCCTGAGCCACTGGGCCACTGAGGCCTGAGGCCACTGAGGCCACAGGCCTGACTGAGCCACTGAGCCACTGAGCCACTGGGCCACTGGGCCACTGAGCCACAGGCCACTGAGCCACTGAGCCACAGGCCACTGAGCCACTGAGCCTGGGCCTGGGCCACTGGGCCACAGGCCACTGGGCCACTGAGCCTGGGCCACTGAGCCACTGGGCCACTGAGCCACTGAGCCACCAGGCCACTGGGCCACTGAGCCACTGGGCCACTGAGCCTGAGCCACTGAGCCACTGGGCCACTGAGCCACTGAGGCCACTGGGCCACTGGGCCACTGAGCCACAGGCCACTGGGCCACCAGGCCACTGAGGCCACTGAGCCTGAGCCACTGAGGCCACTGAGCCACTGAGCCACTGAGCCACTGGGCCACTGAGCCTGAGCCACTAGGCCACTGAGCCACTGGGCCACTGAGCCACAGGCCACTGAGCCACTGAGGCCACTGAGCCTACTGAGCCACTGGGCCACTGAGGCCACTGAGCCTGAGCCACTGAGCCACTGGGCCACTGAGGCCACTGAGCCACTGAGCCACTGGCCACTGGGCCACTGAGCCACTGAATACTGAGGCCACTGGGCCACTGAGCCACTGAGGCCACTGAGCCACTGGGCCACTGGGCCACTGAGCCACTGAGCCACTGAGCCACTGAGCCACTGAGGCCACTGAGCCACTGGGCCACTGAGCCACTGGGCCACTGGGCCACTGAGCCACTGAGCCACCAGGCCACTGAGCCACTGAGGCCACTGAGGCCACTGGGCCACTGAGGCCACTGAGGCCTGGGCCACTGAGCCACAGGCCACTGAGCCTGAGCCACTGAGGCCACTGAGGCCACTGAGGCCACTGAGCCACTGGGCCACAGGCCACTGAGCCACTGAGCCTAGGCCACTGAGCCACTGGGCCACTGAGCCACTAGGCCACTGGGCCACTGGGCCACTGGGCCACTGAGCCACTGGGCCACTGAGCCACTGAGCCACTGGGCCACTGAGCCACTGGGCCACTGAGCCACAGGCCACTGAGCCACTGAGCCACAGGCCACTGAGGCCACTGAGGCCACTGAGCCACTGGGCCACTGAGCCACTGGGCCACTGAGGCCACTGGGCCACTGAGCCACTGAGCCACTGGGCCACTGAGCCACTGAGCCACTGAGGCCACTGGCCACAGGCCACTGAGCCTGGGCCTGAGCCACTGAGCCTGGGCCACTGAGCCACTGAGCCACTGAGCCACTGAGGCCACTGAGCCACTGAGCCACTGAGGCCACTGGGCCACTGAGCCACTGAGCCACTGAGGCCACTGGGCCACTGAGCCACCAGGCCACTGAGCCTGAGGCCACTGAGCCACTGAGGCCACTGGGCCACTGAGCCTGAGCCACAGGCCACTGAGCCACTGAGCCACTGAGCCACTGAGGCCACTGGGCCACTGGGCCACAGGCCACTGAGCCACTGAGCCACCTGAGCCACTGAGCCTGGGCCACTGGGCCACTGAGCCTGAGCCACTGGGCCACTGAGCCACAGGCCACAGGCCACAGGCCACTGAGCCTGAGGCCTGAGGCCACTGGGCCACTGGGCCACTGGGCCTGAGCCACTGAGCCACTGAGCCACTGGGCCACAGGCCACTGAGGCCACTGAGCCACTGAGCCACTGGGCTGGGCCACAGGCCACTGGGCCACTGGGCCACTGAGCCACACAGGCCACTGAGCCACTGAGGCCACAGGCCACTGAGGCCACTGAGCCTGAGCCTGAGCCACAGGCCACTGGGCCACTGGGCCTGAGGCCACTGAGCCACTGAGGCCTGAGCCTGGGCCACTGAGCCACTGAGCCACTGGGCCACTGAGCCACTGAGCCACCAGGCCACTGAGCCTGAGCCTGAGCCACTGGGCCACTGAGCCACTGAGCCACTGGGCCACTGAGCCACTGGGCCACTGAGGCCACTGAGCCACTGAGCCTGGGCCACTGGGCCTGGGCCACTGAGCCACAGGCCACTGGGCCACAGGCCTGAGCCACTGAGCCACTGGGCCACTGAGCCTGAGGCCTGAGCCTGAGCCACTGAGCCACTGAGCCACTGAGCCACTGGGCCACAGGCCTGAGCCACTGAGGCCTGAGCCACTGAGGCCACTGAGGCCACAGGCCACTGAGCCACAGGCCACAGGCCACTGAGCCACTGAGCCACTGAGGCCACTGGGCCACAGGCCACTGAGCCACTGGGCCACTGGGCCACTGAGCCACTGAGCCACTGGGCCACTGAGCCACTGAGCCTGAGCCTGAGGCCACTGAGCCACTGAGCCACTGAGGCCACTGAGCCACTGAGCCACTGAGCCACTGAGCCACTGAGCCACTGAGCCACTGGGCCACAGGCCACTGAGCCACTGAGCCACTGAGGCCTGAGCCACTGAGCCACTGAGCCACAGGCCACTGAGCCACTGAGCCACTGGAGGCCACTGAGCCACTGAGCCACTGGGCCACTGAGCCACTGGGCCACTGAGCCACTGAGCCACTGGGCCACTGAGCCACTGAGCCTGAGCCTGGGCCACTGAGCCACTGAGCCACAGGCCACTGAGCCACTGAGCCACTGAGCCACCAGGCCACTGAGCCACTGAGCCTGGGCCACTGGGCCTGAGCCACTGAGCCACTGAGCCTGAGCCACTGGGCCACAGGCCACCAGGCCACTGAGGCCACTGGGCCACTGAGCCTGAGGCCTGAGGCCACTGAGGCCACTGAGCCACTGAGCCTGAGGCCACTGAGCCACAGGCCACTGAGCCACTGAGCCACTGAGCCACTGGGCCACTGAGCCACTGAGGCCACTGAGCCACTGAGCCACTGGGCCACTGAGGCCACTGAGCCTGAGGCCACTGAGCCACTGAGCCACCAGGCCACTGAGCCTGAGCCACTGAGGCCACTGAGCCTGAGCCACTAGGCCACTGAGCCACTGAGCCACTGAGCCACTGGGCCACTGAGCCACTGGGCCACTGGGCCACTGAGCCAGGCCACTGGGCCACAGGCCACTGAGCCTGGGCCACTGAGCCACTGGGCCACTGAGCCACTGAGCCACTGAGGCCACTGGGCCACTGAGCCACTGAGCCTGAGCCACAGGCCACTGAGCCACTGAGCCACTGGGCCACTGAGGCCACTGAGCCACTGAGCCTGAGCCACTGAGCCACTGGGCCACTGAGCCACTGGGCCACTGGGCCACTGAGCCACTGAGCCACTGAGCCACCAGGCCACTGGGCCACTGAGGCCACTGGGCCACTGGGCCACTGGGCCACCAGGCCACTGAGCCACCAGGCCACTGAGCCACTGGGCCACTGAGGCCACTGAGGCCCTGAGCCACTGAGCCACTGAGCCTGAGGCCACTGGGCCTGAGCCACTGAGCCACTGGGCCACTGAGCCTGGGCCACTGGGCCACTGAGGCCACTGAGCCACTGGGCCACTGAGCCACTGGGCCACTGAGCCACCTGGGCCTGAGCCACTGAGCCACAGGCCACTGAGCCACTGGGCCACTGGGCCACCAGGCCACTGAGCCACTGGGCCAGGCCACTGGGCCACTGAGCCACTGAGCCACTGGGCCACTGAGCCACTGGGCCACTGAGCCACTGAGCCACTGGGCCACTGAGCCTGAGCCACTGAGGCCACTGAGGCCACTGAGCCACTGGGCCACTGAGGCCACTGAGCCACTGAGCCACTGAGCCACTGGGCCACTGAGCCACTGAGCCACTGAGCCACAGGCCACAGGCCACTGAGCCTGGGCCACTGGGCCACCAGGCCACTGAGCCACTGAGGCCACTGGGCCTGAGCCACTGAGCCAGGCCACTGAGCCTGAGCCACTGAGCCACTGAGCCACAGGCCTGAGCCACTGAGCCTGGGCCACTGAGCCACAGGCCACTGAGCCACAGGCCACTGAGCCACTGAGCCTGAGCCACTGAGCCACTGAGCCACTGGGCCACTGGGCCACTGAGGCCACTGGGCCAGGCCACTGAGCCACTGAGCCTGAGCCACTGGGCCACTGAGCCACTGGGCCACTGAGCCTGAGCCTGAGCCACTGAGCCTGGGCCACTGAGCCACTGAGGCCACTGAGCCACTGAGGCCACTGAGCCACAGGCCACTGAGCCACTGAGCCACTGGGCCTGGGCCACTGAGCCACTGAGGCCACTGGGCCACTGAGCCTGGGCCTGACACAGGCCACTGAGGCCACTGGGCCACTGGGCCACTGAGCCACTGGGCCACTGAGCCACTGGGCCACTGAGCCTGGGCCACTGAGGCCACTGGGCCACTGGGCCACTGAGCCTGAGCCACAGGCCTGGGCCACTGAGCCACTGAGCCTGAGCCACTGAGGCCACTGAGCCTGAGCCACTGAGCCACTGAGCCTGGGCCACTGAGCCACTGGGCCACTGAGGCCACTGAGCCACTGGGCCACTGAGCCACTGGGCCTGGGCCACTGAGCCTGGGCCACTGAGCCACTGGGCCTAGGCCTGAGGCCACTGAGGCCTGAGCCACTGGGCCACTGAGGCCACTGAGGCCACTGAGCCACTGAGCCTGAGCCACTGAGCCACCTGAGCCTGAGCCACTGGGCCACTGAGCCACTGGGCCACTGAGCCACTGGGCCACTGAGCCACCAGGCCACTGAGCCACTGGGCCTGAGCCTGAGCCACTGAGCCTGAGCCACAGGCCACTGAGCCACTGAGCCACTGAGGCCACTGAGCCACTGAGCCACTGGGCCACTGAGCCACAGGCCACTGAGCCACTGAGCCACTGAGCCACCAGGCCACTGGGCCACTGAGCCTGGGCCACTGAGCCACAGGCCACTGGGCCACTGAGCCTGGGCCACTGAGCCACTGAGCCACTGAGCCACTGAGGCCACTGAGCCACTGAGCCTGAGCCACTGAGCCACTGAGCCACCAGGCCACTGAGCCAGGCCACTGAGGCCACTGAGCCCTGAGCCACTGAGGCCACTGAGGCCACTGAGCCTGAGCCTGGGCCTGGGCCACTGAGCCACAGGCCACTGGGCCTGAGGCCACAGGCCACTGAGCCACTGAGCCCTGAGCCACTGAGGCCACTGAGCCACTGAGCCACTGAGGCCTGAGCCACTGGGCCACTGAGCCACTGAGCCACTGGGCCACTGAGCCTGAGCCTGGGCCACACAGGCCACTGGGCCACTGGGCCACTGAGCCACTGGGCCACTGAGGCCACTGAGCCACTGAGCCACTGGGCCACTGAGCCACAGGCCACTGAGCCACTGGGCCACCTGGGCCACTGAGCCACTGAGCCTGAGCCACTGGGCCACTGAGGCCACTGAGCCACTGAGCCACAGGCCACTGAGCCACTGAGCCTGGGCCACTGAGCCACTGAGCCACTGGGCCACCAGGCCACTGGGCCACAGGCCACTGAGCCACTGGGCCACTGAGCCTGAGCCACTGAGGCCACTGAGCCACTGGGCCACTGGGCCACTGGGCCACTGAGCCACTGAGCCACTGAGCCACTGAGCCACAGGCCACTGAGCCTGGGCCACTGAGCCACTGGGCCACTGAGCCACTGAGCCACTGAGCCACAGGCCACTGGGCCACCAGGCCACTGAGCCACTGAGCCACACAGGCCACTGAGCCACAGGCCACAGGCCACTGAGCCACTGAGGCCACTGAGCCACTGAGCCACTGGGCCACTGAGCCTGGGCCACTGGGCCAGGCCTGAGCCTGAGCCACTGAGCCTGGGCCACTGAGCCACTGGGCCACTGAGCCACTGAGGCCACCAGGCCACTGGGCCACTGGGCCACTGAGGCCACTGAGGCCACTGAGCCTGAGCCTGAGGCCACTGAGCCACCCAGGCCACTGAGCCACAGGCCTGAGCCTGAGCCACTGAGCCTGAGCCACTGAGGCCACTGAGGCCACTGGGCCACTGGGCCACTGAGGCCACTGGGCCACACAGGCCACTGAGCCACTGGGCCACTGAGCCACTGAGCCTGAGGCCACTGAGCCACTGAGCCACTGAGGCCACTGAGCCACTGGGCCACTGAGCCACAGGCCACTGAGCCTGAGCCACAGGCCACCTGGGCCACTGAGCCACTGAGCCACTGGGCCACTGAGGCCACTGGGCCACTGGGCCACCAGGCCACTGAGCCACAGGCCACTGAGCCTGAGCCACTGAGCCACTGGGCCACTGAGGCCACTGAGCCTGAGCCACTGGGCCACTGGGCCACTGAGCCACTGAGCCTGGGCCACTGAGCCACTGAGCCACTGGGCCACTGGGCCACTGGGCCTGAGCCTGGGCCACTGAGCCACTGAGCCACTGAGCCTGGGCCACTGAGCCACTGGGCCACTGAGCCACTGGGCCACAGGCCACTGGGCCACTGGGCCACTGGGCCACACTGAGCCTGAGCCACTGAGGCCACTGAGCCACTGGGCCACTGAGCCTGAGGCCTGAGCCACAGGCCACTGGGCCACTGGGCCACTGGGCCACTGAGCCACTGAGCCACTGGGCCACAGGCCACTGAGCCACTGGGCCACTGAGCCACTGGGCCTGGGCCTGGGCCACTGGGCCACTGAGCCACTGGGCCACTGAGCCACTGAGCCACTGGGCCACTGGGCCTGAGCCACAGGCCTGGGCCACTGGGCCACAGGCCACTGGGCCACTGGGCCACTGAGGCCACTGGGCCACTGAGCCACTGAGCCAGGCCACTGGGCCACAGGCCACTGAGCCTGGGCCACTGGGCCACTGAGCCACTGAGGCCTGGGCCACTGAGGCCACTGGGCCACTGGGCCACTGAGCCACTGGGCCTGAGCCACAGGCCACTGAGGCCACTGGGCCACTGAGGCCACTGAGCCACTGAGCCACTGGGCCACTGAGCCTGAGCCACTGAGCCACTGAGCCTGAGCCACTGGGCCACTGAGGCCACTGAGCCACTGGGCCACTGAGCCACTGGGCCACACAGGCCTGGGCCACTGAGCCACTGGGCCACTGGGCCTGAGCCTGAGCCACAGGCCACTGAGCCTGGGCCACTGAGCCACTGAGCCACAGGCCACTGAGCCACTGAGGCCACAGGCCACTGAGCCACTGGGCCACTGAGGCCACTGGGCCACTGAGCCACTGAGCCACTGAGCCTGACAGGCCACTGAGCCTGGGCCACTGAGCCACTGGGCCACTGGGCCACTGAGCCACAGGCCACTGAGCCACAGGCCACTGGGCCACTGAGCCTGGGCCACTGAGCCACTGAGCCACCTGGGCCACAGGCCACTGAGCCACAGGCCACTGAGCCTGAGCCACTGAGCCTGGGCCACTGAGCCACCAGGCCACTGAGCCACTGGGCCACTGAGCCACTGGGCCACCTGAGGCCACTGAGCCACTGAGCCACTGAGCCTGGGCCTGGGCCACTGAGCCACTGGGCCACTGAGCCACCAGGCCACAGGCCTGAGCCACTGAGCCACTGGGCCACTGAGCCACTGAGGCCACTGAGCCACAGGCCTGGGCCACTGAGCCTGAGCCACTGAGCCACTGGGCCTGAGCCTGAGCCTGAGCCACTGAGCCTGAGGCCACTGAGCCACAGGCCTGAGCCACTGAGCCACTGAGGCCACTGAGGCCACTGAGCCACTGAGCCACTGAGCCACAGGCCACTGAGCCACTGAGCCTGGGCCACAGGCCACTGGGCCACCACAGGCCACTGAGCCTGAGCCACAGGCCACTGAGCCACTGAGGCCACCAGGCCACTGGGCCACTGAGCCTGAGGCCACTGAGCCTGGGCCACTGGGCCACTGAGCCACACAGGCCACTGGGCCACTGGGCCACAGGCCACTGAGGCCACTGAGCCTGGGCCACTGGGCCACTGAGCCACTGGGCCACTGGGCCACTGGGCCACAGGCCACTGAGGCCACTGAGCCACTGAGCCACTGAGCCACTGGGCCACCAGGCCACTGAGCCACTGAGCCACTGGGCCACTGAGCCACTGGGCCACTGGGCCACTGAGCCACACAGGCCACTGAGCCTGGGCCACTGAGCCTGAGCCTGGGCCACCAGGCCACTGAGCCACTGAGCCACAGGCCTGAGCCACTGAGCCACTGAGGCCACTGAGCCACTGGGCCACTGGGCCACTGAGCCTGAGCCACTGAGCCTGAGCCACTGAGCCACTGGGCCTGAGCCACTGAGGCCACTGAGCCACTGAGGCCACTGAGCCACTGAGCCACAGGCCACTGAGCCACTGAGCCACTGAGCCTGGGCCACTGAGCCACTGAGCCACTGAGCCACTGAGCCACTGAGCCTGAGCCACTGAGGCCACTGAGCCACTGAGCCACCTGGGCCACTGGGCCACTGAGCCACTGAGCCTGAGCCACTGGGCCACTGGGCCACTGAGCCTGGGCCACTGGGCCACACTGAGCCTGAGCCACTGAGCCACTGAGCCACTGAGCCACAGGCCACTGAGCCACCAGGCCACTGGGCCACAGGCCACTGAGCCACTGAGCCACTGAGCCACTGAGCCTGGGCCACTGAGCCACCAGGCCACTGGGCCACTGAGGCCACTGAGCCTGAGCCACAGGCCACTGAGCCTGAGGCCACAGGCCACTGAGGCCTGGGCCACTGAGCCTGAGCACTGGGCCACTGAGCCACTGAGCCACTGGGCCACTGAGCCACTGAGCCTGGGCCACTAGGCCTGAGCCACTGAGCCACTGGGCCACTGAGCCACTGAGCCACTGAGGCCACTGAGGCCACTGAGCCTGAGCCACTGGGCCACTGAGCCTGGGCCACAGGCCACTGGGCCACTGAGCCTGAGCCTGAGCCACTGAGGCCACTGAGCCACTGAGCCACTGGGCCACCTGAGGCCACTGGGCCACTGGGCCACAGGCCACTGGGCCTGGGCCACTGAGCCACAGGCCACTGAGCCTGAGCCACTGAGCCACTGAGGCCTGGGCCACTGAGCCACTGGGCCACAGGCCACTGAGCCACTGGGCCACTGGGCCACTGAGCCACTGAGCCACCAGGCCACTGAGCCACTGAGCCACTGAGCCACTGAGGCCACTGAGGCCACTGAGCCACTGAGGCCACTGGGCCACTGGGCCACTGAGCCACAGGCCTGAGCCTGAGCCACTGAGCCTGAGCCTGGGCCACAGGCCACTGGGCCACTGAGCCTGGGCCACTGAGGCCTGAGGCCACTGGGCCACTGGGCCTGGGCCACTGAGCCACCAGGCCACTGAGCCTGAGCCACTGAGCCACTGGGCCACTGAGCCACTGGGCCACTGAGCCACAGGCCACTGAGCCACTGAGGCCACTGAGCCCTGGGCCACTGGGCCACTGAGCCACAGGCCTGGGCCACCAGGCCACTGAGCCACTGGGCCACTGGGCCACCAGGCCACTGAGCCACTGAGGCCACTGAGGCCTGAGCCACTGAGCCACTGAGCCACTGGGCCACTGAGCCACCAGGCCTGAGCCACTGAGCCACTGAGGCCACTGAGCCTGGGCCACTGAGCCACTGAGCCACTGAGCCACTAGGCCACTGGGCCACTGAGCCTGAGCCTGAGCCACTGAGCCACTGAGGCCTGAGCCTGAGCCACTGGGCCACTGAGCCACTGAGCCACTGAGCCACTGAGCCACTGAGCCACCAGGCCACTGGGCCACCAGGCCACTGGGCCTGGGCCACTGAGCCACTGAGGCCACTGAGCCACTGAGCCACTGAGCCACTGAGCCACTGAGCCACAGGCCACTGAGCCTGGGCCACTGAGCCACTGGGCCACTGAGCCACTGAGGCCACTGGGCCAGGCCACTGAGCCACTGGGCCACTGAGCCTGAGGCCTGAGCCACTGAGCCACTGAGCCTGAGCCACTGAGGCCACAGGCCACTGAGCCACTGAGGCCTGGGCCACTGAGCCACTGGGCCACTGAGCCACTGGGCCACTGAGCCTGAGCCACTGAGCCACTGGGCCACTGAGGCCACCACAGGCCACTGAGCCACTGAGCCTGAGCCTGAGCCACAGGCCACTGAGCCACAGGCCACTGGGCCACTGAGGCCACAGGCCACTGGGCCACTGAGCCACTGGGCCACTGGGCCACCAGGCCACTGAGCCACTGAGCCACAGGCCACTGAGCCACTGAGCCACTGAGCCACTGGGCCACTGGGCCACTGAGGCCACTGAGCCACTGAGCCTGGGCCTGAGCCTGGGCCACTGGGCCACTGAGCCACTGAGCCTGAGCCACTGAGCCACAGGCCACAGGCCACTGAGGCCACTGAGCCACTGAGCCACTGAGCCTGAGCCACAGGCCACTGGGCCACTGAGCCACTGAGCCACTGAGCCACTGGGCCACTGAGCCTGGGCCTGAGCCTGGGCCACTGAGCCACTGGGCCACTGAGCCACTGAGCCACTGAGGCCACTGGGCCTGGGCACTGAGCCACTGGGCCACTGAGCCACTAGGCCACTGAGCCACAGGCCACTGAGCCACTGAGCCTGGGCCACAGGCCTGAGGCCACTGAGCCACTGAGCCTGAGCCACTGGGCCACTGAGCCACTGAGCCACAGGCCACTGAGCCACTGAGCCACTGGGCCACTGAGCCACTGAGCCACTGAGCCACTGAGCCACTGGGCCTGAGCCACACTGAGCCACAGGCCACCAGGCCACTGAGCCACAGGCCACTGAGCCTGGGCCACAGGCCACTGAGCCACTGGGCCACTGAGCCACACTGGGCCACTGAGCCTGACCAGGCCACTGAGCCACTGGGCCACAGGCCACTGAGGCCACTGGAGGCCTGAGCCACTGCTGAGCCACTGGGCCACAGGCCACTGAGCCTGAGCCTGAGCCACTGAGGCCACTGAGCCTGAGGCCACTGAGCCACTGAGCCACTGAGCCACTAGGCCACTGAGCCACTGAGCCACTGAGCCACCAGGCCTGGGCCACTGAGCCACTGAGCCACTGAGCCACTGAGCCACTGAGGCCACTGAGCCACACTGAGCCTGGGCCACTGAGCCTGGCCACAGGCCTGAGCCACTGAGCCACTGAGCCACTAGGCCACTGAGGCCACTGAGCCACTGGGCCACTGAGCCACTGAGCCACTAGGCCACTGGGCCACTGAGGCCACTGAGCCACTGGGCCACTGAGCCACTGAGCCTGAGCCACTGGGCCACTGAGCCTGAGCCAGGCCTGAGCCTGAGCCACTGAGGCCACTGGGCCACTGAGCCACTGAGGCCACTGAGCCACTGAGGCCTGAGCCACTGAGCCACTGAGGCCACTGGGCCACAGGCCACTGAGCCACTGAGCCACTGGGCCACTGAGCCACTGAGCCACTGGGCCACAGGCCACTGAGCCACTGGGCCACTGAGCCACTGAGCCACAGGCCACTGAGCCACTGAGCCTGGGCCTGAGCCTGAGCCTGAGCCTGGGCCACTGAGCCTAGGCCACTGAGCCACTGAGGCCACTGAGGCCACTGAGCCACTGAGCCTGAGCCTGAGCCACTGAGCCACTGAGCCTGAGCCACACTGGGCCTGGGCCACTGAGCCTGGGCCACTGAGCCTGAGCCACTGGGCCACACAGGCCACCTGGGCCACTGAGCCACTGGGCCACAGGCCACTGGGCCACTGAGGCCACTGAGCCACTGAGCCACTGAGCCACTGAGCCACTGAGCCACTGGGCCACTGAGCCACCAGGCCACTGAGCCACCAGGCCACTGGGCCACTGGGCCACTGGGCCTGAGCCTGGGCCACTGAGCCACTGAGGCCTGAGCCACTGGCCACTGGGCCACTGAGCCCTGAGGCCACTGGGCCACTGAGGCCACTGGGCCACTGAGCCACTGAGCCACAGGCCACTGAGCCTGAGCCTGAGCCACTGAGGCCACTGAGGCCACTAGGCCACTGAGCCACTGAGGCCAGGCCACTGAGCCTGAGCCTGAGCCAGGCCACTGAGCCACTGAGCCACTGAGCCACTGAGGCCACAGGCCACTGAGCCACTGGGCCACTGAGCCACTGAGCCTGAGCCTGGGCCACAGGCCACTGGGCCTGAGCCACTGAGCCACTGGGCCACAGGCCACTGAGGCCACTGGGCCTGAGCCACTGAGCCACAGGCCTGGGCCACTGAGCCACTGAGCCACTGGGCCACTGAGCCACCAGGCCTGAGCCACAGGCCACTGGGCCACTGAGCCACCAGGCCTGGGCCACTGAGCCTGGGCCTGAAGCCACTGAGCCACTGAGCCAGGCCTAAGGCCACTGAGCCACTGAGCCACTGGGCCACTAGGCCACAGGCCACTGGGCCACCTGAGGCCTGGGCCACTGAGCCTGGGCCTGAGCCAGGCCACTGGGCCTGAGCCTGGGCCTGAGCCTGGGCCACTAGGCCACTGAGCCACTAGGCCACTAGGCCACTGAGCCACTGAGCCACTGAGCCACTGAGGCCTAGGCCTGAGCCTGAGCCACTGGGCCACTGAGCCACTGAGCCACAGGCCACTGAGGCCACTGAGGCCACTGAGGCCACACAGGCCACTAGGCCACTGAGCCACTGAGCCACTGAGCCACTGAGGCCACTGAGCCACTGAGCCACTGAGCCACTGAGCCTGGGCCACTGAGCCACAGGCCACAGGCCACTGAGGCCACTGAGCCACACAGGCCACTGGGCCACCAGGCCACTGAGCCTGAGCCACTGAGCCACTGAGCCACTGAGCCTGAGGCCACTGAGCCACAGGCCACCACTGAGGCCACTGAGCCACTGAGCCACTGAGCCACAGGCCACTGAGCCTGAGCCTGGGCCACTGAGGCCACAGGCCACTGAGGCCACTGAGCCACTGGAGCCACTGGGCCACTGAGGCCACTGGGCCACTGGGCCACTGAGCCACAGGCCACCTGAGGCCACTGGGCCACAGGCCACTGGGCCTGGGCCACAGGCCACTGGGCCACCAGGCCTGGGCCACTGAGGCCTAGGCCACTGAGCCACCAGGCCACTGAGCCACTGAGCCTGAGCCACTGGGCCACTGAGCCTGGGCCACTGGGCCACTGAGCCACAGGCCACTGAGGCCACTGAGGCCACTAGGCCACTGAGCCACTGAGCCACAGGCCACCAGGCCTGGGCCACAGGCCACTGGGCCTGAGCCACTGGGCCTGGGCCACCAGGCCACTGAGGCCACTGAGCCTGAGCCACTGAGCCACAGGCCACTGAGCCACCTGAGGCCACTGGGCCTGGGCCACAGGCCACCAGGCCACTGGGCCACTGAGCCTGAGCCACAGGCCACTGAGCCACAGGCCACTGGGCCACTGGGCCACTGGGCCACTGAGCCAAGGCCACTGAGGCCTGGGCCACACTGAGCCTGAGCCACAGGCCACAGGCCACAGGCCACTGAGCCTGAGCCACTGAGGCCTGAGGCCACTGAGCCACTGAGCCCTAGGCCTGAGCCTGGGCCACTGAGCCTGGGCCACTGAGCCACTGAGCCACTGAGCCTGGGCCTGAGCCACTGAGCCAGGCCTGAGGCCACTGAGCCACTGGGCCACTGAGCCACTGAGCCACTGGGCCTGAGGCCACCTGAGCCACTGAGCCAGGCCTGAGCCACTAGGCCACTGAGCCACTGAGCCACTGAGCCACACTGAGCCACAGGCCACTGAGCCACTGAGCCACAGGCCACAGGCCACTGAGCCACTGAGCCACAGGCCACAGGCCACTGAGCCTGAGCCTGAGCCACTGAGCCTGAGCCACTGAGGCCACTGGGCCACAGGCCTGGGCCACTGGGCCTGAGCCACCAGGCCACTGAGCCACTGGGCCACAGGCCACTGGGCCACTGAGCCACAGGCCACTGAGCCACTGGGCCACTGAGCCACTGGGCCACTGAGCCTGAGCCACTGAGCCACTGAGGCCACTGAGCCACTGAGCCACTGGGCCTGGGCCACCCAGGCCACCTGGGCCACTGAGCCACTGAGCCACTGGGCCACTGAGCCTGAGCCACTGAGCCACTGAGCCACTGAGCCACAGGCCACAGGCCACTGAGCCACACTGGGCCACTGAGCCTGAGCCACTGAGCCACTGAGGCCTGGGCCACAGGCCTGAGCCACTGAGCCACTGAGGCCTGAGGCCTGAGCCACTGGGCCACTGAGCCACTAGGCCACTGAGCCACTGAGGCCTGAGCCACTGAGGCCACAGGCCACTGAGCCACTGAGGCCACAGGCCACTGAGGCCACAGGCCTGACCTGAGCCACTGAGCCACTGGGCCACTGAGCCTGAGCCTGGGCCACTGAGCCACTGAGCCTGAGCCACAGGCCTGAGCCACTGGGCACTGGGCCACTGAGCCTGACCTGAGGCCACTGAGCCTAGGCCACCAGGCCTGAGGCCACTGAGCCACTGGGCCACTGGGCCACTGAGCCACAGGCCTGAGCCACTGGGCCACTGAGGCCACTGAGCCCTGGGCCTGGGCCCTGGGCCACTGAGCCACTGGGCCACTGAGGCCTGAGCCCCTAGGCCACTGAGCCACTGACCTGGGCCACTGGGCCACTAGGCCACAGGCCTGAGCCACTGAGCCACTGAGGCCACTGGGCCACTGGGCCTGAGCCACAGGCCTGGGCCACTGAGCCACTGAGCCACTGAGGCCACTGAGGCCTGAGCCACCACAGGCCACTGAGCCACAGGCCACTGAGCCACTGAGCACTGAGCCACTGGGAGCCACTGAGGCCACTGGGCCACACAGGCCACTGGGCCACCTGAGGCCACCTGAGCCACCTGGGCCACTGAGCCACCAGGCCACTGGGCCACTGAGCCACTGGGCCACTGGGCCTGAGCCTACCTAGGCCACAGGCCACTGAGCCACTGAGCCACTGAGCCACTGAGGCCACCAGGCCTAGGCCACTGAGGCCACCTGGGCCACAGGCCACTGAGGCCACTGAGGCCTGAGCCACTGGGCCACAGGCCACTGAGCCACAGGCCTAGGCCTGGGCCACTGAGCCACCTGAGCCACCAGGCCACAGGCCTGGGCCACTGGGCCACTGGGCCACTGACCACTGGGCCACTGAGGCCTGGGCCACCTGAGGCCACTGGGCCACCACTGAGCCACTGAGCCACTGAGGCCACCTGAGCCACTGAGCCACTGAGCCTGAGGCCACTGAGCCACAGGCCTGACCACTGAGGCCTGGGCCTGGGCCACTGAGCCTGAGCCACAGGCCACCTGAGCCTGAGCCTAGGCCACTGAGCCACTGAGCCACTGAGGCCACTGAGCCACTGAGCCTGAGGCCACTGAGCCACAGGCCACACAGGCCACTGAGCCACAGGCCACTGAGCCTGAGCCTGAGCCACTGAGCCTGAGCCACTGAGCCACTGGGCCACTGGGCCACTGAGCCACTGAAGGCCTGAGGCCACTGAGCCTGGGCCACTGAGGCCACTGGGCCACTGAGCCACAGGCCACTGAGCCACTAGGCCACTGAGGCCTGAGCCACAGGCCACTAGGCCACTGAGCTCCTGAGCCACTGAGCCACACTGAGGCCTGAGCCACTGAGCCACAGGCCATGAGCCTGAGCCACTGAGCCAGGCCACAGGCCACTGGGCCACTGAGCCACTGAGCCACCTGGGCCACTGGGCCACTGAGCCACCAGGCCACTGAGCCACTGAGCCACTAGGCCTGAGGCCACTGAGCCTGAGCCACTGAGCCACTGGCCACAGGCCTGAGCCACTGGGCCACTGAGCCTGAGGCCACTGAGGCCACTGAGGCCACTGAATACTGAGCCACTGAGGCCACTGAGCCACTGAGGCCACTGAGGCCTGAGCCCACCAGGCCACTAGGCCACTGAGCCACTAGGCCACACAGGCCACTGGCCACAGGCCACAGGCCACTGAGCCACTGAGCCACTGGGCCACTGAGCCACAGGCCACTGAGCCACTGAGCCTGGAGGCCACAGGCCTGAGGCCACTGAGGCCACTGGGCCACTGAGCCACTGGGCCACTGAGCCACTGAGCCACAGGCCTGAGGCCTGGCCACAGGCCACCTGGGCCACTGGGCCTGAGGCCTGAGCCTGAGCCTGGAGCCACTGAGCCACTGGGCCAGGCCCTGAGCCACTGAGGCCACTAGGCCTGAGGCCACTGAAGGCCACTGAGCCTGAGCCACAGGCCACTGGGCCACTGAGGCCACTGAGCCACTGAGCCTGAGCCCTGGGCCACTGAGCCTACCTGGGCACTGGGCCACTGGGCCACTGAAGCCACAGGCCACTGAGCCACTGGGCCACAGGCCACTGAGCCACTGAGCCTGAGCAGGCCACCAGGCCTGAGCCACAGGCCACAGGCCACTGAGCCCTGAGGCCACTGGGCCACAGGCCACAGGCCTGGCCACACAGGCCCTGGGCCACTGAGCCTGAGCCTGGGCCACTGAGCCACCTAGGCCACTGGGCCACTGGGCCACTGAAGCCACAGGCCTGAGGCACACAGGCCACTGAAGCCACTGAGCCACAGGCCACTGACCACTAAGCCACACAGGCCACTGAGCCTGACCACCTGAGCCACTAACCTGAGCCACATGGGCCACAGAGCCACAGGCACAAGCCTGAGCCTGAGCCACAGGCCACTGAAGCCACTAAGCCACTGAGCCCTGAGCCACCAGGCCTGAGCCTGAGCCACAGGCCACGGCCAGACCACCTGAACCACAGGACCACAGGCCACACCTGAGCCCCACCTGAAGCCACTGACCCACACTGAGCCACTGAAGGCTGAGCCCACTGAACCAGACCACAGGCCTGAGGCCTGAGCCTGAGCCACAGGAACCACAGACCTGAGCCACTGAGAGCCATTGGGCCTGGGCCACTGAGCCACCGGGCCTGAGCCTGGAGCCACTAGGCCACTGAGCCTGGAGCCACTGGGCACCAGGCCTGGAAGGCTGGCCTGAGCCTGGGCTACCAGGCCACTGTGGCCACCTGAGCCTGGGCCACTGAGCCAGCCACTGGGCAAGGCCACTGAGCACTGAGGCCACTGGGCTGGAGGCCACCTGAGACCACTGAGCAGAGGCCTGAGGCCACCTGAGCCTGAGGCCACTGAGCCACTGAGGCTACCTAGGCCACTGGCCTGAGCCTGAGCCACCAGGCCACTGGGCCTGAGCCACAGGCCACTGAGCCCCAGCCTGAGCCACTGGAGGCCACTGAGCCACTGGGCCACTGAGCCACAGGCCACAGGCCACTGGAGCCCTAGGCCACTGGGCTACTGAGCTAGCCTGGGCCACAGGCCACCAGGCCACTAAGCCACTGGACAGGCCACTGGGCCACTGACCCTAGGCCACTGAGCCACCAGGCCACTGAGCCACTGAGCCTGGGCCTGAGCCTGAGCCACTGAGCCTGAGCCACTGAGCCACTGGGCCACACAGGCCACTGAGCCACAGGCCACCTGAGCCACTGAGCCACTGAGCCCAGGCCACTGGCCACTGAGCCACTGAAGTGCCTGCCTGAGCCACTGAGCTGAAACCTGAGCCACTGAGCCACTGAGCCACTGAGCCTGAGGCCTGAGCCACTGGAAGGCCACTGAGCCACTGACCTGGCCTGAGCCACTGAGCCTGAGGCCACTGAGGCCACTGAGCCACTGAGCCACTGAGCCACTGGAGCCTGAGCCACTGAGCCACTGAACTGAGCCACTAAGGCCACTGGAGCCACAGGCCACTGAGGCTGGGCCACCTGAGCCACTGAGCCACTGAGGCCACTGAGCCACTGAGCCTGGGCCACCACAGGCCACAGGCCACTGAGGCCACTGGGGCTGCTGAGCCACTGACTAGGCCCAAACTGGGCCTGAGCCACAGGCCTAGGCCACTGGGCCACGAGGCCACAGGCCACTGAGCCACAGGCCTGACCACTGAGCCACTGAGCCTGAGCCCACCAGGCGCTGAGACCCCTGACCACAGCCACTGAGCCACTAGGCCACTGAGCCTGGATGGCCACAGGCCACTGAGGCCACTGAACAGTGCCACAGACCCCAGGGCCTAGGCCACTGAGCCTGGGCCCCAGGAGCCACTAAACCACAGGCCTGAGCCTGTGGCCACTGAGGCCTGAGCCACTGGGCCACACAGGCCACTGAGGCCACTGGAGCCTGAGGCCTGAGCCTGAGACCATGACCCACCAGGCCTGGAGGCCACCTGAGCCTGAGCCACTACTGAGCCTGAGCCACAGGCCACTGAGCCACTGAGGCCACTGAGGCCCACTGGGCCACTGCTGAGGCCACCTAAACTGAGGCCATAAACCTGGGCCACAGGCCACTGAGCCAGGCCTGAGCCAAACCTGAGCCACTGGGCCACTGAGCCACACTGAGCCACTGAGCTGAGCCTGACTGAGCCACTGAGCCACAGGCCACTGAGCCACAGGCCCTGAAGCCACAGGCCAGGCCTGAGCCACTGAGCCTGAGCCTGAGCCAAGGCCTGCCTAGGCCTGACCCTGCCACTGAGCCTGAGCCACTGAGCCACAGGCCACTGAGCCACTGAGCCACTGAGCCACTGAGGCCACAGGCCACCTGAGCCACCAGGCCACTGAGCCATAGGCCACTAGGCCTGAGCCTGGGCCGAGGCCACTGAGCCACCTGAGCTACCTGGGCCACTGAGCCACTGGGCCACTGGGCCACTGGCTGCTGGGCCACTGAGCCACTGGGCCACTGAGCCACTGAGCCACTGAGGCCACTGAGCCACTGAGCCTGAGCCACTGAGCCACTGGGCCACTGAGCCACTGGGCCACTGAGCCACTGCAAAGACCACTGAGCCACCTGAGGCCACTGAGGCCACTGAGCCTGAGCCTAAACCACTGAGCCACAGGCCACTGAGGCCTGAGGCCACTGAGGCCACTGAGCCTAGGCCACTGAGGCCACTGAGGCCACTGAGCCACTGAGGCCACTGAGCCACAGGCCACTGAGCCACTGAGCCACCCAGGCCTGAGCCACCTGAGCCACTGAGCCACTGAGCCACCTGGGCCACTGAGCCTGAGGCCACTGAGGCCACTGAGCCACTGAGCCACTGGAAGCCACCAGGCCTAGGCCACTGAGCCTGGGCCACCTGAGCCTGAGCCTGAGCCACTGAGCCACTGAGCAGCCACTGAGCCACTGAGCCACTGAGCCACCAGGCCACTGAGCCACAGGCCACTGAGGCCACTGGGCCACTGAGGCCTGGGCCACTGAGCCACTAGGCCACTGAGCCACTGAGCCACTGAGGCCACTGAGGCCACTGAGCCACTGAGCCACCTGAGCCTGAGCCACTGAGGCCACTGAGCCACTAAGGCCTGGAGCCACAGAGCCACTGAGGCCTGAGCCACTGAGCCACTGGGCCACTGAGCCACTGGAGCTACTAGGCCTGAGGCCACAGGCCTGAGCCACAGGCCACTGAGCCACTGGGCTTCAGGCCACTGAGCCTAACTGGCCTGGGCCTCAGGCCTGAAGCTGCACTAGGCCACTGAGCCACTGAAGCCACACAAGCCACTAAGGCCAGGCCTGAGCCACTAAACCTGAAGCCACTAAACCACTGGGCCACCTGAGCCACTGAGCCACTGGGGCCACTGAGCCACAGAAGCCACACAAACCTGAGCCACTGAGGCCACTGAGCCACTGAAACCTCAGCTATGGAAGCCACAGGCCACTGAGCCACCAGGCCACACAAACCTGAAGCCACTGGGCCACTGAAGCCACCAGAGCCACTGAGCCTGAGCCACTGTAGGCCTCAGGCTGCCTGAGCCACCTGAGCCACTGAGCCACCTGAGGCCACTGAGCCTGAGCCACTGAGCCACTGAGCCTGAGGCCACCTGGGCACTGGAAGGCCACTGAGCCACTGAGGCTGCACTGAGCCACTGAGCCACAGGCCACTGAGCCACCTGAGCCACTGAGCCATGAGCCACCTGTAGGCCACTGAGGCCACTAGGCCACCTGGGCCTGAGCCACTAAGGCCACTGGGCCACTGAGCTACTGAGCCACTGAGCCACCAAGCCACTGAGCCACTGAAGCCACTGAGGCCACACAAACCCTGAAGCCACTGCAAACCACTAGCACTAGGCCACTGAGCCACTGAGCCACACAGGCCACTGAGGCCACTGACACTGAGCCTGAGCCTGAGCCTGAGCCACTGAGGCCTGAAGCCCTGAGCCTAGGCCTGGGCCCACTGAGCCACTGAGCCACTGAGGCCTACTGAGCCCAGGCTGGAGCCACTGAGCCACAAGTGCTGAGCCACAGAGCCACAGCCTGAGCCTGGGCCACAGTGAGGCCACTGAGCCACTGAGCCACTGAGCCACTGGACCTGAGCCACTGGGCCACTGGGCCACTGAGCCTGGAGCCTGAGCCACTGAGCCACTGAGCCACACAGGCCCCTGGAAGGCCAGAGGCCACTGCAGGCCTGAGGCCACAAACCTGAGGCCACTGAAGCCTGAGGCCACCTAGGCCTGGAAGCCTGAGGCCACACTGAAGCCACTGAGCCTAGGCCTTTCAAGCCTGAGCCACTGAAGCCACTGAGGCCACCTGAGCCACCTGAGCCACAGGCACTGAGCCTGGAGGCCTGAGCCACTGGCTTGCTGAGCCACTGAAGCCACTGAGCCACTGGGCCACTGAGGCCACTGAAGCCACAAGCCTGGAGCCACCTGAGGCCACTGGGCCACAACCAGGCCACCTGAGCCTGAGGCCACTGAGCCACTGAGCCCACTGAGGCCACTGAGCTACTGAGGCCTTTGGGCTACTGAGCCACTGGGCCTAGCCTGAGCCACTGAGCTACTGAGCCACAGGCCACCTGGGCCACAAGCCACTGGGCCACTGAGCCACCAGGCCACAAGCCACACAGGCCACTGGGCCCACTGAGCTGCACTGGGCCACTGGGCCACTGAGGCCACTGGGCGCTGAGCCACTGGAGCCACTGAGGCCTGAGCCTACTAGGCGCTGGGAAGGCGCACCTGAGGCCACTGAGCGCTGAGCCACTGAGCCTGAGGCCACTGAGCCCACTGAGGCCACCTGAGCCTGAGCCACCCAGAGCCACTGAGCCACTGAGCCACTGAGCCACTGAGCCACCTGAGGCCACTGAAGCCACCAAACCTGCCTGAGCCACTGGGCCATAAACCACTAGGCCACGGCCACTAGGCCACTGACATACTAGCCTAAGCACTTTAACTAAACCACAAACACTAAGCTACAAACACAAACCACTAAACCTGACACTAAACACTAAACCCTTTAAACACTAAACCTTTCCAAACCTGAGCTAAACCACTGACACAAAGCCTGAATACACACTAAACCTGGCCACTGAGCCACCTGAGCCACTGAGGCCACTAGGCCACTGAGCCCTAGGCCTGAAGCCACTAAACTATGAAACCACACCAAACACCAAGCCACAATTGCCTGACCACTGAGCTGAGCACCTGAGCCACTGGAGACCCTGAAGCCTGAGCCAGGCCACCAAACCAGCAGGCCACTGGGCCACAAACCACAAACCTGAAGCCACTGAAGGCCACTGAAGCCTTAGGCTACTGAGGCCACTAAACCTAAACCACTGAGCCACTAAACCTAAACCCTGAGCCTGAGGCCACTGCAAACCAAAGCCTTGAGGCCTGACCTGAGCCACTGAGCTACCTGAGCCACACCTAGACCTGGGCACTGAGCCACCTGAGGCCACTAGGCCTGAGCCTGGGCCTAGGCCACTGACCTGAGCCACTGAGGCCACTGAAGCCACTGGGCCACTGACACTGAGCCTGAGCCTGAGCCACCTGAGCCACTGGGCCACTGAGCCACTGAAGCCACTGAGGCCACCTGACCACTGAGCCACTACCTGCCTGAGGCTGAGCCACTGAGCACTGGGCCACCAAGGCCACTGAGCCACTGAGGCCTGAGCCACTGAAGCCTGAAGCCACTGAGCCACTGACCACCTAATGAAGCCACACAGGCCACTGAGCCACAAGCCAGGCCACTGAGCCACTGAGCCACTGAGCCTGAGCCTGAAGCCTGAGCCACTGGGCCACACAAATGCTAGGCCACTGGAGCCTGACCTAGAGCCACTGAGGCCACTGGGCCACACCTGAGGCCACTGGGCCACTGGGCCACTGGAAGCCACTGACCACTGAAGCCACAGGCCAGGCCACCTGAAGCCACTGAGGCCACTGAGGCCTGCCCACTGAGCCACTGAGCTAGGCCACCTGAGCCTGAGGCCTGGGCCACTGAGCCACCCCCTGAGCCACTGGGCCACTGAGCCACTGAGGCCACTGAGCCACTGAGCCACTGGAGGCCACTGAGCCACTGGGCCACTGAGCCACCTGAGCCACTGGAGCCTGAGGCCACTGAGGCCACCTGAGGCCACTGAGCCTGAGCTACTAGAGCTGAGCCACAGGCCACTGGGCCTGGGCCACAGGCCACTGAGCCACAGGCCACTGGGCCTGAGCCACAGGCCACTGGGCCCACACTGAGGCCTGAACCTGTACTGAGCCTGAGGCCACCTGAAGCCACTGGGCCACTGAACCACTGGGCCACACAGGCCACTGAGCCACTAAAAACCTAGGCCACTGAGCCTGGCCACTGGGCCACCTGAGCCACTGAGCCACTGAGCCACTGAGCCACTGAGCCACTGACCACTGAGGCCTGAAGCCTGAAGCCTGAAGCCTGACCTAGGCCACCTGAGCCACTGAAGCCTGAAGCCCACTGAGGCCACTGAGGCCTGAGCCACCTGAGCCACCTGAGCCACCTGAGCCACTGGGCCACCTGAGCCACTGAGCCACTGGCCTGAAGCCTGAGAGCCTGAGCTACTGAGCCACTGAGCCACTGAATACACCAATACCTGAGCCACAGGCTGCACAGAGCCACTGAGCCACCAGGCCACTGAGCCTGGGCCACTTTGGAGCCACAGGCCACTGAGCCCACGCCTGGGCCACTGAGCCCACTGAGCCACCAGGCCACTGAGCTGTGCACTGAGCCCACTGAGGCCACTGAGCCACTAGGCCACTGAGCCACCTGGGCCACTGAGGGCCACTGAAGCCACTGAAGCCACAAGCCTGAAGCCACTAGGCACAAGCCACAAGCCAGAGCTGAGCACTGGGCCACACTGAGCCCACTGAAGCCTAGGCCACTGAAGCCTGAGGCCACTGAAGGCCACTGGCAGGCACTGAAGCCACTGAAGCCCTGGGCACTGAGGCCACCTGAGCCACCTGGGCCACTGAAGCCACCTGAGCCACTGAGGCCACTGAGCCACTGAGCCTGAGGCCTGAGGCCACCTGAGCCACTGAGCCTGACCTTTGGGCACTGAGCCACTGAGCCACTGAGCACTGGCCTAGGCTGAGGCCACCTGAGACCACCTGAAGCCACTGGGCCACTGAAGCCACTGAGCCTGAGCCTGAGCCACTGAGCCCTACTGAAGCCACAGGCCTGAGCTACTGAGCTGAAGCCTGAGCCACTGAGGCCATGAGCCACTGAGCCACTGAGCTACTGAGGCCACACAGGCCACTGAGCCACTAGGCCATAAGCCACTGAAGCCACTGAGCCTGCAAACCACTGGAAGCCACTGAGCCACAAACCTACAAGCCCCCAGGCCACCTGAGCCTACTGACCTGAGCCCTAAACCACTGAGGCCACAGGCCACCTGAGCCCTGGGCCTGAGCCACTAGGCCACTGAGCAAACCACTGAGGCCCACTAGGCCACTGAAGCCACTGAGGCCACTGAAGCCACTGAGGCCACAGGCCACACAAACCATGAGCCACCAGGCCTGAGGCCACTGAGCGCCACAGGCTAGGCCACTGAGCCTAGGCTGCACAAGGCTACTGAGGCCACTGAGCCACTGAGCCTCAAACCTGAGCAGCCACAGAGCCACTGAGCCCTGGAGGCCACTGAGCCACTGAGGCCCACTGGGCCACTGAGGCCACCTTGAGGCCACTGAAGCTGAGGCCACTGGAAAACCTAGGCCACCTAGGCCACTAAGAAGCCACTGAGCCTATGAGCCACTGGGCCACTGAAGCCACTAAACAGGCCACCTGAGGCCACAGGCTGGGCCTGAAGCCACTGAAGCCACTGAAGCCACTGCCAGGCCACTGGGGCACTGAAGGCCTAAGGCCACCACTGAGCCACAAGCCACAGGCCTGACCTTGAGCCCCTGGCGCCAAGGAGCCACTGGGCCACTGAAGCCACTAGAAAGCCACTGACACTGGGCCACTGGGACCAGGAGCCTGACTGAGGGCCCACCAGGCCACTGAGGCCCTGAGCCACTGACACTGCAGGCCACTGAGTACTAAGGCCACAGGCCTGAGGCCACTGAGCCACCTGAGCCTAGGCCACTGAAGCCACTTTGAGCCTGACACCCAGGCCACGGCCCTGAGCCACCACTGAGGCCACTATGAGCCACTGAGGCCACTGAGCCACTGAGACCACTGAGCCACTGAGCCACTGGGCCACCTGACACTGAGCCTGAGCCTGAGGCCACAGGCCCTGAGCCACTGAGCCTAGTACAGGCCACTGAGCCACTGAAGCCACTGAGGCCACTGAGCCTGAGCCACTGGGCCTGGAGCCTGAGCCACTGAGCCACCAGGCCACAGGCCACTGGGCCACTGGGCCACTGAGCCACTGAGGCCACCTGAGCCACTGAAGCCACTGAAGCCTGAGCCTAGGCCACACTGAGGCCACTGAGCCACTGAGGCCACTGAGGCCACTGAGCCACTGAGCCACCAGGCCACTGAGCCACTGAGCCACTGAGCCACTGAGCCACTGGCCACTGAGCCTGGCCACAACCTGAGCCACAGGCCACTGAGCCACTGAGCCTGAGCCACAAGCCACTGAGCCACTGAGCCACTGAGGCCACAGGCCACTGAGGCCACTGAGCCACTGAGCCACTGAGCCACTGGGCCACTAGGCCTGGGCCACTGGGCCACCAGGCCACTGAAGGCCACTGGGCCACTGGGCCACTGACCCTGGGCCACTGAGCCACTGGGCCACTGAGCCACTGAGGCCACTGAGGCCACTGAAGCCTGGCACAATACTGACACTGAGGCCACTGAATTACCTGGGCCACCTGGGCCTGAGCCACCTGAGCCACTGAGGCCACTGAGCCTGAGGCCTGGGCCACCTGAGCCTGGGCCTGGGCCGCAGGCCACTGAGCCTGAGGCCACACTGAGGCCACTGAGCCACCTGGGCCACTGAGCCTGGGCCACCTGAGCCTGGGCCACAGGCCACTGAGCCACTGAGGCCACTGAGGCCTAGGCCACTGAGGCCACTGAGCCACTGAGCCACACTGAGCCACTGGGCCACTGAGCCACTGGGCCTGAACCTACTGCCACCAGGCCACACAGGCCACTGGGCCACTGAGGCCACATGAGCCACTGAGGCCACTGGGCCACTGAGGCCACTGAGCCACTGGGCCTGAGCCACAGGCCACTGAGCCACTGAGCCAACCTGAGCGCTGGGCCTGAGCCTGGGCCACTGGAGCCACCTAGGCCACTGAGCCACCTGAGCCACTGAGGCCAGCTGAGCCTAGGCCACTGAGCCTGAAGCCACTAGGACCTGGAGGCCTAGGCCCTTGAGCCTGAGCCACTGGGCCACTGAGGACCACAGGGGCCACTGAGCCACTGAGCCACTGAATGAGCCACTGAGCCACTGAGCCACACAGGCCACAGGCCACTGAGCCACCTGAGCCACTGAGCCTGAGGCCACTGAGCCACAGGCCTAGGCCACTGAGCCACCAGGCCACTGAGCCACCAGGCCTGAGCCACTGAGCCTGGCCACTGAGCCACTGGGCCACTGGAAGCCTGAGGCCACTGGGCTACCACAGGCCACTGAGCCACTGAGCCTGGGCCACTAGGCCTGAATACTGGGAGCCAGAGCCACTGAGGCCACTGGGCCACCCTGGTATATACTAGGCCACCCAGGCCACTGAACTGGGCCACTGACCACTGAATACTGAGCCACAGGCCCTGGGCCTGGGCCACTGAGGCCACCTGGGCCACTGAGCCACTGACCACAGGCCTAAACCTAGGCCAAACCTAAAGGCCTGAGCCACTGAGCCAAACCTGAAGCCACTGAGCCACTGAGGCCTGACCACTGAAGCCTGAGCCACTGAGCCACTGAGCCACTGGGCCTAGGCCACTGAGGCCTGGGCCACTGAAGCCACTGAAACCCCTGGGCCTAGGCCACTGGGCCACTGAGGCCACACTGGGCACTGAGCCACAGGCCACTGAGCCATAGGCCTGAAGCCACTGAAGCCACTGAGCCTGAGCCACTGATGCCTAGGCCACTGTGAGCCACTGAGCCACAGGCCATGAGCCTGAGCCACTGAGGCCTGGGCCACTGAGCCACTGAGGCCACTGAGGCCACTGAGCCTGAGGCCTGAGCCACTGAGCCTGGGCCTGGGCCACAGGCCACTGGGCCAGGCCTGAGCCTGAGGCCACTGGGCCACTGAGCCACTGGCCACTGAGGCCACCTGAGCCACTGAGGCCACTGAGCCTGAGTACTGAGCCACTGTTACTGAGCCACTGGGCCACTGAGCCTGAGCCACTGAGGCCACCAGGCTACTGGCCACAGGCCACTGGGCCTGGGCCTGAACCTGAGGCCACTGAGCCTGGAAGCCACTGGGCCACCTGAGCCTGAGCCTGAGGCCACTGGGCCACTGAGCCAAGCCTGAGCCTGAGCCACTGAGCCACAGGCCACTGAGCCACTGAGCCTGAGGCCTGGGCCTGAGCCACTGAGCCACTGAGCCACTGAGCCACTGGGCCCACAGGCTACTAGGCCTGGGCCACTGGGCCACCACAGGCCACTGGGCCACCAGGCCACTGGGCCACTGGGCCACTGGGCCACTGAGCCTGCCAGCGGCCACTGAAGCCCACCACAGGCCTGGGCCACTGAGCCACTGAGCCACTGAGCCACTGAGCCACTGGGCCACAGGCCTGAGCCACTGAGCCACTGGAAGCCCTGAGGCCACCAGGCCACCTGAGCCTGAAAATGGCCACCTGAGCCTGAGCCTGAGCCACTGAGCCACTGGAAGCCACTGAGCCACTGAGCCACCAGGCCACCAGGCCACTGAGCCACCTGAGCCACTGAGCCACAGGCCACTGAGCCTGAGCCACTGAGCTGCTGAGAGCCACCAGGCCACTGAGCGCTGCCTGAGCCACTGAAGCCACTGAGCCACTGAGCCACCTAGGCCACTGAGCCACTGAGCCACTGAGGCCACTGAGCCACTAGGCCACAGGCCACTGAGCCCCCTAGAACCACTGAGGCCAAGCCTGAGCCACTAGGCCACTGAACCACTGAGCCACCTGGGCCACTGAAGCCACTGAGCCACTGAGCCACTGAGCCAGGCCACAGGCCACTGAAGCCACTGAGCCACTGGGCCAGCCACTGAGCCTGAGCCACTGAGCCACTGAGGCCACTGAGGCCACCAAGGCCACTGAGCCTGAGCCACCTGAGCCACAGGCCACTGAAGCCACTGAGCCACTGAGCCTAGGCCTAGGCCACTGAGCCACTGAGCCACTGAGCCACAGGCCACTGAGGCCACTGAGCCACTGAGCCACTGAGCCCACTGAGCCACAGGCCACTGAGGCCACTGAGCCTGGGCCACAGGCCTGAGCCTGAGCCACTGAGCCTGAGCCACTGGCCACTGAGCCTGAGCCACCTGAGCCACTGAGCCACCAGGCCACTGAGCCACCAGGCCTGAGCCACTGAGCCACTGAGGCCTGAGCCACTGAGCCACTGAGGCCACTGAGCCTGGGCCCTGAGCCACTGAGCCCTGACTGAGCCACTGAGCCTGAGCCACTGAGCCACTGAGCCACTGAGCCACTGGGCCACTGAGCCACTGGGCCACCAGGCCACTGAGCCTGAGGCCACTGAGGCCACTGAGCCAAGGCCTGGGCCACTGAGCCACAGGCCACTGAGCCACTGAGCCACTGAGCCACCAGGCCACCTGAGCCACTGAGCCACTGAGCCACTGAGCCACTGAGCCACTAGGCCACTGGGCCCACTGGCCACTAGGCCAGGCCTGAGCCACTGAGCCACTGAGGCCACTGAGCCACTGAAGCCACTGGGCCCTGGGCCACTGAGCCTGAGCCACACAGGCCACTGAGCCTAGGCCACTGAGCCACTGGAGCCACTAGGCCACCTGAGCCACACAGGCCTGGGCCACTGAGCCACTGAAGCCACTGAGCCACTGAGCCACTGAAGCCACTGGCCTGAGCCACTGAGGCCACTGAGCCACTGAGCCTAGGCCACTAGGCCTGAGCCGGCCTGGGCCACAGGCCACTGAAGCCACTGAGGCCACTGAGGCCACTGAGCCACTGAGCCACTGAGCCACTGAGCCACTGAGCCACTGGGCCACAGGCCACTGAGCCACTGAGCCACTGAGCCACTGACCACTGAAGCCACTGAGCCACTGAAACCTGAGCCTAAACCCAGGCCACTGAGCCACTGAGCCTGAGCCACTGAGGCCACTGAGGCCACTGAGCCACAGGGCCTGAGCCACTGAGGCCACTGAGCCACTGGGCCCCCTGAGGCCACTGAGCCACTGAGGCCTAGGCCTGAGGCCACAGGCCACTGAGGCCACTGAGCCACTGAGCCACCTGAGCCACTGAGCCACTGAGCCACTGAGCCACTGAGCCATGAGGCCACTGAGCCACTAGGCCACTGAGCCACTGAGCCACTGAGCCACTGAGCCACTGAGCCACCAGGCCACTGAGCCACCAGGCCACTGAGCCTGGGCCACTGAGCCACCAGGCTGAGCCTGAGCCACAGGCCACTGAGGCCACTGGGCCACTGAACTGAGCCACACCACTGAAGCCCGAGCCTGACCACTGAACCACTGAAGCCACTGGAGGCCTGAGCCACTGAGCCCCTGAAGCCACAGAGCCCCAGGCCACAGACCCCCTGAAGCCACTAGGCCACTGAGGCCACTGAAGCCACCAGGCCACTGGGCCACTGGGCCTGAGCCACTGGGCCACCAGAGCCACTGAGGCCACTGGGCCCTGAAGCCTGAAGCCACTGAGCCACAGACCCACACAAGGCCCGAGCCCAGGCCAGACCACCAGAAGGCCCAGACCCCCGGAGCCCCAGAGCCACACAGGCCCCCAGGCCCCCAGAGCCACTGAGCCCCTGAGCCACTGGGCCACTGAGCCACACAAACCCCAGACCCCCAGACCCCCCAGAGGCCTGGGCCACTGAGCCCCAGAGCCACTGAGCCACTGAGGCCACTAGGCCCCACAGGCCACTGAGCCTGACCAGGCCACTGAGCCACTGAGCCACTGAGCCACTGAGCCACTGAGCCAGGCCTAGGCCACTGAAGCCACTGAGCCACTGAGCCAGGCCCACTGAGCCACAGGCCACAGGCCACTGAGCCACTGAGCCTGAGGCCACCTGAGGCCACTGAGGCCACAGGCCACTGAGCCACTGAGCCACCTGAGCCACAGGCCTGACTGGGCCACTGAGCCTGACCACTGAGGCCACTGAGCCACTGGGCCACTGAGGCCCACTGAGCCACTGAGCCACTGGGCCACTGAGCCACTGGGCCACTGAGCCTGAGCCACTGAGCCACTGAGCCACTGGCCTACTGAGCCACTGAGCCTGAGGCCACTGAGCCACTGAGCCACAGGCCACTGAGCCACTGAGCCACTGAGCCACCAGGCCTGAGCCAGGCCTGAGCCACTGAGCCACTGAGCCACTGGGCCACTGAGCCACCTAGGCCACAGGCCACCTGAGCCACCTGAGGCCTGAGCCACTGAGCCTGAGCCACTGGCCACTGGGCCACTGGGCCACTGAGCCACCTGAGGCCACTGGGCCACTGAGGCCACTGGGCCACTGAGCCACACAGGCCACTGAGGCCACTGAGGCCACTGAAGCCACTGAGCCTGAGGCCACACAGGCCACTAGGCCACTGAGCCACCTGAGGCCACTGAGCCACAGGCCACTGAGCCACCTGAGCCACTGGGCCACTGAGGCCACCTGAGCCTAGGCCACAGGCCACTGAGGCCACAGGCCACTGAGCCTGGGCCACACAAGCCACTGAGCCACAGGCCACTGAGCCACTGAAGCCACAGGCCACTGGAGGCCACTGAAGCCACAGGCCACTGGGCCACTGAGCCACTGGGCCACTGAGCCTGAGCCACAAGCCGGAGGCCTAAGCCTAAACTGAGCCCCCAGACCACTGAGGCCCCCCAGGCCACTGAGCCACTGAGCCACAGAGCCTGAAGGCCACCCCAGGCCCCAGGCACTGAGCCCCCTTAGGGCCCCCAGGCCCTGAGCCACTGGGAGGGCCTGGCCACAGGCCACTAGGCCCCACCCTGAGCCTGAAGACCCTGACACCAGAAGCCTGGCCACAGGCCACAACCTGGCCACAACCCTGACCACCCTAAGCCCTGACACCCACACAAACCCCAGACCCCAGGCAGACCCCAGAGGCCACAAACCCCAGACCCCAGACCCCAGACCCCAGACCCCAGACCCCAGACCCCAGACCCCAGACCCTAGACCCCAGACCCCAGACCCCAGACCCTAGACCCCAGGCCCACAAGACCACTGTGCGCCACCTAGTATAGAAAATCCGGTGGTTGCGGTGTGGATCACGGATTACCTAGAATTCCTTGGGCGTTTTACTGCGATGGCACTGAATTAGGAAGGTTCTTGAGAGTTGATAATAGGACCTTGGGACTGACCAATCAATTGTATGCAAGGCTATGTGTGGAAATTGATGTGTCAAAGCCCCTTGAAAATGAGATTTGGATAGGTGAATCCAAAGAACATGGTTTTTGGCAAAAAGTGCATTATGAGGGGAATATTGCGTATTGTTGCGGATGTGGATTACTTGGGCATTCCATTGGTATTTGCAGGAAAGCTAAAGGGAGAAATGTGTTTGCCAAGTCAAGATGGAATAAGGAAGAACAAGAAAAGGTTAAAGGTAAAAGACCTATGGCTAATAATGGTGAAAACAGGGGAGATCCTAAAGTGAAACAAAAATGGATTCAAGCTGAAAAGAAACATGACAAGGAGGCCTCTACAAGCAACCTAAAGGACCAAGGTATTGAAGTAAATGAGGGGACTAAACAAAAAGAAGAAGGAAATAAGAAGAAAAAGCAAGTGACTATTGGTGGAAAACAAATGATTCTAATGGAGAAAATTACAGAGAATGATAAGGAAGAAGGGGAAATAAATGAGGTAGATGTTGATCAGAGGAAGAGACTTCAGAATGAGGAGAGTATGGGTTCAGAAAAGGAAGCAGAGAAAGGAAAGGAGGTAGAAGAAGCTACAGAGAAGTTAAATGATATCGAGAAAACTCCCTAGGTAAATCTTGATAATGGGGATGGGGAAATATTTACAGATGATCAGATGTTAGAAAAGGAATTGGAAATAAATGCAGCAACAAAGAAGAAAGATATAGGCCAAACAAATATGATTGTTGATTGTGATATAAGTCAGTTGAAGCAGCAGTCTGAGGAAGGAAATGGTCTTGGTAAATGCAGATTGTACATAGAAGGTGTTGGGAAGAACAATAATAATACTGATATGTTGTCTGAGGAAGGTGAAGAGTTTTCATTAGCAAAGAGAGGGAATGAAGAGGTGAATTATGTTATAATCAATGAAGATTTGGCAACTGATAACGGGGAAAAGGAGGAACTGCTATGCATTTTGAATGATGAGACATCTAATAATTCAAGCAATAAAGGAGTTATGAATTCAGAAGAAGCGGATTCAAGCATTGTTAAAAAAGGGAGATTTTGGGTTGAAGATGATGAGATAAGCAATATGGAAAAGAATGAGAAACAAATGGATTATGGAGATTCAGAGGAAGAGGTTGACAGTTTGGAGAAAGACAAAGAAGAGGAGGAATATCAACCAATTAAAGAAAACATGGGTGGCAGACCAAGGAATAGAAGCAAGACGAAAAAGAAGAAGAATACACCAACCCCTCAAAATAAAAAGGGGAGATCAAGAGGAAGAGGTAAATAATTTTTCAATGGGGGTAATAATTTGGAATGCAAGGGGGATCAATAATGTGAATACCATGGATTATTTGGCTCTGATGATTCAACAACATAAACCTTGGATGGTGGCTGTTTTAGAACCGAAAGGGAAAGGAAAAAAGTTAGAAAAAGTTGCAAAAAAGTTGAAATTCAAACATTCTTTTCATGGGGAACCAATAAATACTCATATATGGCTTTTGTGGCAAGATGGCATCAAGGTGGATATAGTGCAGATTACTAAGCAATTTTTGATTGTGAGAATTGATACGGGATGCGAAATGATTTGGATTAATAACGGTGGTATATGCTAGTGTGGAAAAAATTGAAAGAAGGATTATGTGGAATGATTTGGTTCAAGCTCATCAAGGTTGTCAAGAAGCTTGGGTGGTTGGCGGAGATTTTAATGTCATTTCCAACATCAATGAGAAGGTAGGAGGTAATGGATGGGATCATGGTGCTATAGATGAGTTTAATATGTTCATGACAACTGTTGGCTTGATTGATGTGGGAAATGAAGGGAGTTTGTTTACATGGTGCAATGATCAGGATGATTCTCGCAGAATATGGCAGAGATTGGATAGAGTGCTTGTCAATGGAGAGTTTGTGATACAACATGGGCAGTTGAAAGTTTCTCATTTGGCTAGATTAAACTCTGATCATGCCCCTTTATTAGTTGAATTGAAAGATACCCCTAAAGCTAAAAGTGTGTTTAGATTTCAAAAAATGTGGTTGGATCATCCCTCTTTCCATCAGTTTGTTACTCAGATTTGGGAAGCCACTATTGGAGGAAATTCTGCAATGACTTTACTTCACAGAAGGTTATATGCTACCAGGAAAGCTTTAAAAAATTGGAATTGGAATGTTTTTGGAGACATTAGAAAGAAGATGGCCAGGCTTCAAGATGAGATTATTAGATTGGAGGATAATCTGCATAATGGAGGAAACGGAATTGTGGAAGATAAACTTGAAAGCTAAATACGAGCTTAGTAATGTTTTGAGATGGGACATGGATATGAAACAGCGAGAATTCCAGTGATTATGGTTGAAGGAAAGTGATAGAAATAGCTCTTTCTTTCATGCGTGTATAAAAGATAGAAAGAGAATGAATAAAATTCGTATTAAGGCTGGTGGATGGAACCTGGTGTGAGGATGAACGGGAGGTTGGTGATCTTCTTTGCCATGTATTTTACGCACATGTTTTCCTCTGAACCCCACTATATTGAAGAAGAGTTATTTGAAGACATTGTTCCTAAAGTCACTGCGGAGATGAATAAGCTGTTATGTGCTATACCTGAGGAGGAAGAGATCTGGACTGCTATTAAAGCTTTAAATCCTAACAGTGCTCCAGGTTGTGATGGATTTACGGGGAATTTTTTTCAGGGATGTTGGGATATCATCAAGGATACTGTGATTGCTGCAACAAGAGAATTTTTTGAAGGGCATGTAATGCATAAAGGATTCTCTTCGAATGTGATTGTTCTAATTCCAAAAGTGGATAAACCAGAGGAATTCAAGGATCTTCGACCAATAAGCTTATGCACTTTTTTCAGTAAGTTGCAATCGAAGATAGTGACTTTAAGGATGGCCAATTTTCTTCCAACAATCATATCTCCTGAGCAAGCTGGTTTTGTAAGAGGAAGGAGTATACAAGAAAATGTGGCTCTTGCGCATGAAATTGTTCACAGAATTGATAGGAGGGTTGCTGGTCACAATGTGGTTTTCAAATTGGATATGTCCAAAGCTTATGACAGATTAGAGTGGGATTTTTTGCTTGAAGCCTTGGCTGCCTTGGGTTTTGATAATAAGAGTAGAGATCTGATTGGAAGGATTGTAAGGGGAAATAGATATTCAATGAGGATTGAAGGCAAGTCTTATGGTTATTTTGAATCGACGAGGGGAGTTAGACAAGGGGATCCTCTTTCCCCTTTACTCTTTATTCTAGCTCAGGAGGTTTTATCTATTAATCTCAAAAAAGGTGCTCAACAAGGGAAATTCAAGTTGTTTAATCATGGGAAAGGTGGTTCTCCAGTTACTCATTTATTATATGCTGATGACATGGTCCTCTTTTGCAATGGGAAACAAAGATCTATAGAAGGCCTGAGACAGATTTTGCACAAGTATGAGAAATCTTCAGGGCAGTTGATCAACTTAGATAAAAGTGGGTTTTATACTGCTGAGTATGTGAGTAGAAGAGACAAGGGGCAGATTGCTAGATGGTCTGGTTGTCAACAAGGATCCTTCCCTCTCAAATATCTCGGAGTCCCTCTGTTCAAGGGGAGAATGAAAAGAGAATACTTAAGTCATTTGGAGAAAGCTATAACAAAAAGAATAGGAGGTTGGAAAGCGAAATTATTGAGTATGGGGGGGAAATTAACATTGCTAACTGCGGTTTTGAATAGTATTCCTATATATACTATGGGGGTTCTTAAATTACCAAAGAAAGCGATTTCCCAACTTAACAGTTTATTTTCGGCTTTTCTTTGGAACAATGGTAATGAGGAGAAGACTCATTGGATCGCTCGGAACAAGACTTGTAGGACCAAAGCTGAAGGGGGTCTGGGAATAAGGAGATTAGAAGATGTGAATGAAGATTTAATAGCTAAATTAGCTTGGTCTGCTTTACAAGGTAAATCTTTATGGTCCCAATTTGTTGGTGATAAATTTGGTGGAAAGAAGACTACTGTTTCATCCCACATATGGAATTACATTTGTGAAGATCATGCACGAGATGGATCAACATTGTATATGGGAGATTGGAGAGGGTAATGTGAGTTTTGGAATTCTAAGCGGGTATTTGCACCGTGCATTGTGGGACTTCGATTCCAAGTTAGCTTGTCGAGGAAGGTATTGCCCAGATTCAAGAAATGCTGCCTTTTATTCCGCAACAATTTCATGAAGGGATTAATAGAGTCAGAATAAAAGATGATGTTGCTGATGTTATGAGATTAAAGTTGACTATGTCAAGAGAATTTGAAACAAAAGCTTGGTGGGAGCTCATTAGAGATAAACATGAAGTGGTCGGATGGGGAGGAAAAATATGGCATAAATGCATTCCTACAAAAGTGAGTTGTTTTTTGGTGGAGAGTTATGGAAAATGGCTTACTGTGGATATGAAGTTACAAAACGAGAGGGTATAATATGGTGTCCAAGTGTGTGTGTTGCGGTGAAAAGCCTCAACAAGAAACCATTCAACACCTTACATTTACAATGCAAGTAGCTAAGGAATGCTTTGGAGATATTTTGCTACTATTTTTGGTAAAATGGATTCTTATTCCTCCTTGGAGCAACTATGGGATACTTGGATGCTCAAAAGCTCAAGTAGGTCTCAAGTTGGTTTGGTTAAAGAGGAATCATGTTGTTTTGTTCTTTGGGAAATATGGAAGAGCGAGGTGTAAGGCTGAAATATGAAGAGGAGCCTATGAAAAAGCAAGAAATTATGAAGCAAGTAAGGAAGAGTTCTACGGGAGATGTGTGCTCAATTTGTGCCTAAATCTGAGCATAATTCTCGAGATTTAACAATTTTGAGGCAGTGAATGTGTCAATCAAAAACTCCAAAAATCAAAATGGTGAAGATTTGTGAGATGGGAAGCTCCAACGTTGCAAGATTATAAATTGAACAACGATGGATCTTCAAAAAATGGAATATCTGTTTGGTGGAGGTATTATCGAGAGATAAGAATGGAGATTTAGTATTGCTTTTTCCAATTTTTATGGGCATGGTACAAATATGAAAGGTGAAATTTGGGCTTTGAGAGATGGCTTGAAGTTATGTCATCAGCTACACTTGCAATTGTTGTGTGTTGAATCTGATTCTTTGGTTGCTGTTTCGGTGCTAAAAGGAGTATACAAGGGGCCATGGGAATTCAGTTATGAATTAGAGGAATGTAAAGAGTTGTGTGGGATATGGCCGATAGCTCATGTTTATAGAGAAGGAAATAGTGTAGCGGACAGATTAGCAAATGAGGCACATCGTCACAAAGAGAAAATTGATTATAATGTTTCTCAGAGGTTGCCAAAGGAAGTTTGTGAAGCTTTACATAAAGATCACTATGGTACATACACATACAGAAGGTAGACATTTTGGGTTGTATATACAAAGATTTTTGATGTATATAGTGCAATTGATAATGAGGTTGATGGTGAGTTTGAAGTGGTTGCAATCAGATTGGTGGCTTGATGGGGCGGTTTCAAAGGTGTGTTGGATGGTTGCATTCAGTTTGGTTGCGGTTGATTTGATTGGGGTTTTGGAGAATGTTAATGAGTTCGTGTTTGTGCATATGATTAGATTGTTGTGGTTTACCTTAGCTGTTGTTTTAGATGGGGCAAGGCTAACTGCAGTTTTGAAGGTTATAGACGATAATGTGTTGGTGTATAGATATGGGTATTTGCGGTTGATTGTTGCGGTTTTGATAGTAGAGGTTGTGAATACTTTTGGGTTGATTGCGGTTGGTTGGAAATGGCTAAGCATGGCTGTTATTGAGACCGCGGTTCGTTTGAAGCGGTTTGTTATAGGTTGGCTTGAATCAGTTTGTCATATGATTAGCTTGTTGCGATTGATCTTTGGAATTGTTTTAATTGCAGCTGCGGTTGTGGAAATTTTTGACAAGACTGTGGTTGTAAATAGAATTGGGTACAGGCGGTTTGTGTTTGCAAGTTTGAATACTGTTAACTTGGCTACAATTGAGTTGATTGGAGTTGGCTTGAAGAAGTTTGGCATGATTGTAGAGGTTGCTATTTGCTTAAAGCGGTTTTGGCAAAAATTTGACTCAATGGTAGTTTGGTTGGAGGCGGTTATGGAGATAACTGGTATTGCCTTGTTCAAAACCAAGTTGTTGCACAACTACAATATAGATAGAGATAGATATAGGCCTAGATGGTTAGGCTATTGTATTGTTGTAGATAGATATAGAGATAGGCCTAGATGGTTAGGCTATATTGTAATAGATAGGTTGAGGTCCGGCTCCATCTCACTCGTTGAAGTGATTGGTTGTCCCCCTCGTGTAACCTTTTTTTGATATTAATAAAATCTGCCCAGGTACCGTCCTGGTTCCCCAAAAAAAAAAAAAAAAAAAAAAAAAAAAAAAAACCTAAACCCCGAACCCTAAACCCTAAACCCTAAAAAAAAAAAAAAAAAAAAAAAAAAAAACCCTAAACCCTAAACCCTAAACCCCAGACCCCAGACCCCAGACCCCAAACCCCAGACCCCAAACCCCAAACCCCAGAACCCGAAACCCGAAACCCGAAACCACTAAACCACTAAACCACAGACCCTGAACCACAGACCACTAAACCTAAACCCTAAACCCTAAGGGGATAGTACACGCATTTTTGGGCTCCCGGGAACTAGTAGCCAAATACCATCCATTTTTCAACCAATCCAATATAACATTTGAAAGGATCATCCCACTAAAAATTTGGCCCAAAAGGATCCTTTCAAATGTGCTACCCCCCTTTTGGGAATCGAGAAATTTCGTAAATGCTGATTTTAACCATGCAAACGACCTCCGTTTGGGCCAAATTTTTGGTGGGATGATCCTTTCAAATGTTATATTGGATTGGTTGAAAAATGGATGGTATTTGGCTACTAGTTCCCGGGAGCCCAAAAATGCGTGTACTATCCCCTTAGGGGAATCGGGAAGTTTCGTAAATGGTGCTTTTCACCATGAAAACGACCTCCGTTTAAGCCAAATTTTTGGTGGGCGGATCCTTTCAAATTTTTTATTGGATTGGTTGAAAAATCGATGGTATTTGGCTACTAGTTCCTGGGAGCCCAAAAATGCGTGTACTACCCCCTTTGGGGAATCTGGAAATTTCGTAAATGGTGATTTTCACCATGAAAACGACCTCCGTTTGAGCCAAATTTTGGGTGTGATGATCCTTTCAAATGTTCTATTGGATTTGTTGAAAAATGGATGGTATTTGGCTACTAGCTCCCGGGAGCCCAAAAATGCGTGTACTACCCCCTTCGGGCAATCGGGAAATTTCGTAAATGGTGCTTTTCACCATGTAAACGACCTCCGTTTGAGCCAAATTTTTGGTGGGCGGATCCTTTCAAAAGTTATATAAGATTGGTTGAAAAATGGATGGTATTTGGCTACTAGCTCCCGAGAGCCCAAAAATGCGTGTGCTACCCCCCCTTTGGGGAATCGGGAAATTTCGTAAATGGTGATTTTCACAATGAAAACGACCTCCGTTTAAGCCAAATTTTTGGTGGGATGATCCTTTCAAATGTTCTATTGGATTGGTTGAAAAATGGATGGTATTTGGCTACTATTTCCCGGGAGCCCAAAAATGCGTGTACGGTCCCAGGAGCCAAAAAATGCGTGTGCTACCCCCTTTGGGGAATCGGGAAATTTCGTAAATGGTGCTTTTCACCATGAAAACGACCTCCGTTTGAGCCAAATTTTTGGTGGGGGGATACTTACAAATTTTCTCTAAGATTGGTTGAAAAAAGGAGGGTATTTGGCTACTAGTTCGAGGTAGCCCAAAAATGCGTGTGCTACCCCCTTTGGGGAATCGAAAATTTCGTAAATGGTGATTTTCACCATGAAAATGACCTCCGTTTGAGCCAAATTTTTGGTGGTATGATCCTTTCAAATGTTCTATTGGATTGGTTGAAAAATGGATGGTATTTGGCTACTAGTTCCCGGGAGCCCAAAAATGCGTGTACTACCTCCGGGAAATTTCGTAAATGATGCTTTTCACCATGAAAACGAACTCCGTTTGAGTCAAATTTTTGGTGGGCATATCCTTTAAATTGTTCTATAATATTGGTTGAAAAAGGAGGGTATTTGGCTACTAGTTCGAGGGAACCCAAAAATGCGTGTACTATACCCCCCTTTGGGAAATCGGGAAATTTCGTAAATAGTGATTTTCACAATGAAAACGACCTCCGTTTGAGCCAAATTTTTGGTGGGATGATCCTTTCAAATGTTCTATTGGATTGGTTGAAAAATTGATGGTATTTGGCTACTAGTTCTCGGGAGCCCAAAAATGCGTGTACGGTTGGGGAATCAGGAAATTTCGTAAATGGTACTTTTCACCATGAAAACGACCTCCGTTTGAGCCAAATTATTGGTGGGATGATCCTTTCATATGTTCAATTGGATTGGTTGAAAAATGGATGGTATTTGTCTACTAATTCTCGGGAGCACAAAAATGCGTGTACTACCCCCTATGGGGAATCGGAAAATTTCGTAAATGGTGCTTTTCACCATGTAAACGACCTCCGTTTGAGCCAAATTTTTGGTGTGCGGATCATTTTAAATGTTCTATTGTATTGGTTGAAAAATGGATGGAATTTGGCTACTAGTTCCCGAGAGCCCAAAAATACGTGTACTACCCCCTTTGGGGAATCGGGAAATTTCGTAAATGGTGCTTTTCACCATGAAAACGACCTCCATTTGAGCCATATTTTTGGTAGGATGATCCTTTCAAATGTTATATTGTATTGGTTGAAAAATGGATTGTATTTGGCTAATAGCTCCCGGGAGCCCAAAAATGCGTGTACTACCCCCTTTGGGGAATCTGAAAAATTTCGTAAATGGTGCTTTTCACTATGAAAATGACCTCCGTTTGAGCCAATTTTTTTGGTGGGCGGATACTTTAAAATGTTCTATAAGATTTGTTGAAAAAAGGAGGGTATTTGGCTACTAGTTCGAGGGAGCCCAAAAATGCGTGTGTTACCCCCTTTGGGGAAACGGGAAATTTCGTAAATGGTGATTTTCACCATGAAAACGACCTCCGTTTGAGCCAAATTTTTGGTGGGATGATCCTATCAAATGTTCTATAAGATTGGTTGAAAGAAGGAGGGTATTTGGCTACTAGTTTGAGGGAGCCCAAAAATGCGTGTGCTACCCCCCTTTGGGGAATCGGGAAATTTCGTAAATGGTGATTTTCACCATGAAAACGACCTCCGTTTGAGCCAAATTTTTGGTTGGATGATTCTTTCAAATTCTCTATTGGATTTGTTGAAAAATGGATGGTATTTGGCTAATAGCTTCCAGGAGCCCAAAAATGCGTGTACTACCCCCTTTGGGGAATCGGGAAATTTTGTAAATGGTGCTTTTCACAATGAAAACGACCTCCGTTTGAGCCAAATTTTTGGTTGGCGGATCCTTTCAAATTTTCTATAAGATTGGTTGAAAAAAGGAGGGTATTTGGCTACTAGTTCGAGGGAGCCCAAAAATGCGTGTGCTACCCCCTTTGGGGAATCAGAAATTTCGTAAATGGTAATTTTTACCATGAAAACGACCTCTGTTTGAGACAAATTTTTGGTGGGATGATCTTTTCAAATGTTTTATTGGATTGGTTGAAAAATGGATGGTATTTGGATACTAGTTCCTGGGAGCCCAAAAATGCGTGTACTACCTCCGGGAAATTTCTTAAATGGTGCTTTTCACCAATAAAACGACCTCCGTTTGAGCCAAATTTTTGGTGGGCAGATCCTTTCAAATGTTCTATTGGATTGGTTAAAAATGGATGGTATTTGGCTACCAGTTCCCGGGAGCCCAAAAATGCGTGTACTATACCCCCTTTGGGGAATCGTGAAATTTCGTAAATGGTGTTTTTCACCACGAAAACGACCTCCGTTTTAGCCAAATTATTGGTGGGCGGATCCTTTCAAATGTTATATAAGATTGGTTGAAAAAAGGAGGATATTTGGCAACTAGTTCGAGGGAGCCCAAAAATGCGTGTGCTACCCCGCCTTTGGGGAATCGGGAAATTTCGTAAATGGTGATTTTCACCATGAAAACGACCTCCGTTTGAGCCAAATTTTTGGTGGAATGATCCTTTAAAATTTTATATTGGATTGGTTTAAAAATGGATGGCATTTAGCTACTAGTTCCCGGGAGCCCAAAAATGCGTCTACTTACCCCCTTTGGGGAATCGGGAAATTTCGTAAATGGCGCTTTTCACCACGAAAACCACCTCCGTTTGAGCCAAATTTTTGGTGGGCGGATCCTTTCAAATGTTCTATAAGATTGGTTGAAAAAAGGAGGATATTTGGCTACTAGTTCGAGGGAGCCCAAAAATGCGTGTGCAACCCCCCTTTGGGGAATCGGGAAATTTCGTAAATGGTGCTTTTCCCCATGAAAACGACCTCCGTTTGAGCCAAATTTTTGGTGGGCGGATCCTTTCAAATTTTCTATAAGATTGGTTGAAAAAAGGAGGGTATTTGGCTAATAGTTTGAGGGAGCCCAAAAATGCGTGTGCTACCCCCTTTGGGGAATCGAGAAATTTCGTAAATGGTGATTTTCACCATGAAAACGACCTCCGTTTGAGCCAAATTTATGGTGGTATGATCCTTTAAAATGTTCTATTGTATTGGTTGAAAAATGGTTGGTATTTGGCTACTAGTTCCCGGGATCCCAAAAATCCGTGTACTACCCCCTTTGGGGAATCGGGAAATTTCGTAAATGGTGCTTTTCTCCATGAAAATGACCTCCGTTTGAGCCAATTTTTTTGGTGGGCGGATCCTTTAAAATGTTATATAAGATTTGTTGAAAAAAGGAGGGTATTTGGCTACTAGTTCGAGGGAGCCCAAAAATGCGTGTGTTACCCCCTTTGGGGAAACGGGAAATTTCGTAAATGGTTATTTTCACCATGAAAACGACCTCTGTTTGAGCCAAATTTTTGGTGGGATGATCCTATCAAATGTTCTATTGGATTGGTTGAAAAATGGATGGTATTTGGCTAATAGTTCCAGGGAGCCCAAAAATGCGTGTACTACCCCCTTTGGGGAATCGGGAAATTTCGTAAATGGTGCTTTTCACCATGAAAACAACCTCCGTTTGAGCCAAATTTTAGGTGGGAGTATCCTTTCAAAAGTTAAATAAGATTGGTTGAATAAAGGAGGGTATTTGGCTACTAGTTCGAGGGAGCCCAAAAATGCGTGTGCTACCCCCCTTTGGGGAATCGGAAAATTTCGTAAATGGTGATTTTCACAATGAAAACGACCTCTGTTTGAGCCAAATTTTTAGTGGGATGATCCTTTCAAATGTTCTATTGGATTGGTTGAAAAATGGATGGTATTTGGCTGCTAGTTCCCGGGAGCCCAAAAATGCGTGTACTACCCCCTTTGGGGAATCGGGAAATTTCGTAAATGGTGATTTTCACCATGAAAACGACCTCCGTTTGAACGAAATTTTAGGTGGGATGATCCTTTCAAATGTTCTATTGGATTGGTTGATAAATGGATGGTATTTGGCTACTAGTTCCCGGGAGCCCAAAATTGCGTGTACTACTCCCTTTGGGGAATCGAGAAATTTCGTAAATGGTGCTTTTCACCATGAAAACGACCTCCATTTGAGCCAAATTTTTGGTGGACAGATCCTTTCAAATTTTTGGTGGAATGATCCTTTCAAATGTTCTATTGGATTGGTTGAAAATGGATAGTATTTCTCCTTTGGGGAATCGGGAAATTTCGTAAATGGTGATTTTCACTATGAAGACGACCTCCGTTTGAGCCAAATTTTTGGTGGGCTGATCCTTTCAAATGTTCTATGAGATTGGTTGAAAAAAGGAGGGTATTTGTCTACTAGTTCGAGGGAGCCCAAAAATGCGTGTGCTACCCCCCTTTGGGAAATCGAGAAATTTCGTAAATGGTGATTTTCACCATGCAAACGACCTCCGTTTGAGCCTAATTTTTGGTGGGATGATCATTTCAAATGTTCTATTGGATTGGTTGAAAAATGGATGGTATTTGGCTACTAGTTCCCGGGAGCCCAAAAATGCGTGTACTATCCCCTTTGGGGAATCGGGAAATTTCGTAAATGGTACTTTTCACCATGAAAACGACCTCCGTTTAAGCCAAATTATTGGTGGGCGGATCCTTTCAAATTTTCTCTAAGATTGGTTGAAAAAAGGAGGGCATTTGGCTACTAGTTTGAGGGAGCCCAAAAATGCGTGTGCTACCCCCTTTGGGGAATCGAAAATTTCGTAAACGGTGATTTTCACCATGAAAACGACCTCCGTTTGAGCCAAATTTTTGGTGGGATGAATTGGTTGAAAAATGGATGGTATTTGGCTACTAGTTCCCGGGAGCCTAAAAATGCGTGTACTACCCCCTTTGGGGAATCGGGAAATTTCTTAAATGATGCTTTTCATCATGAAAACGACCTCTGTTTGAGCCAAATTTATGGTGGGCGGATCCTTTCAAATTTTTTATTGGATTGGTTGAAAAATGGATGGTATTTGGCTACTAGTTCCCGGGAGCCCAAAAATGCGTGTACTACCCCCTTTGGGGAATCGGGAAATTTCGTAAATGGTGATTTTCACCATGAAAACGACCTCCGTTTAAGTCAAATTTTTGGTGGGATGATCCTTTAAAATGTTCTATTGGATTGGTTGAAAAATGGATGGTATTTGGCTACTAGTTCACGGGAGCCCAAAAATGCGTGTACGGTCCCAGGAGCCCAAAAATGCGTGTGCTACCCCCTTTGGGGAATCGGGAAATTTCGTAAATGGTGCTTTTCACCATGAAAACGACCTCTGTTTGAGCCAAATTTTTGGTGGGCGGATCCTTACAAATTATCTCTAAGATTGGTTGAAAAAAGGAGGGTATTTGACTACTAGTTCGAGGTAGCCCAAAAATGCGTGTGCTACCCCCTTTGGGGAATCGAAAATTTCGTAAATGGTGATTTTCACCATGAAAACGACCTCCGTTTGAGCCAAATTTTTGGTGGGATGATCCTTTCAAATGTTCTATTGGATTGGTTGAAAAATGGATGGTATTTGGCTACTAGTTCCCGGGAGCCCAAAAATGCGTGTACTACCTCCGGGAAATTTCGTAAATGATGCTTTTCACCATGAAAACGAACTCCGTTTGAGCCAAATTTTTGGTGGGTAGATCCTTTAAATTGTTCTATAATATTGGTTGATAAAGGAGGGTATTTGGATACTAGTTCAAGGGAACCCAAAAATGCGTGTACTACCCCCTTTGGGGAATCGGGAAATTTCATAAATAGTGATTTTCACCATGAAAATGACCTCCGTTTGAGCCAAATTTTTGGTGGGATAATCCTTTCTAATGTTCTATTGGATTGGTTGAAAAATGGATGGTATTTGGCTACTAGTTCCTGGGAGCCCAAAAATGCGTGTACTACCCCCTTTGGGGAATCGGGAAATTTCGTAAATGGTACTTTTCACCATGAAAACGACCTCCGTTTGAGCCAAATTATTGGTGGGATGATCCTTTCATATGTTCAATTGGATTGGTTGAAAAATGGATGGTATTTGTCTTCTAGTTCCCGGGAGCACAAAAATGCGTGTACTATCCCCTATGGGGAATCGGAAAATTTCGTAAATGGTGCTTTTCACCATGTAAACGACCTCCGTTTGAGCCAAATTTTTGGTGGGAGGATCCTTTCAAATTTTCTATTGGATTGGTTGAAAAATGGATGGAATTTGTCTACTAGTTCCCGAGAGCCCAAAAATACGTGTACCCTTTGGGGAATCGGGAAATTTCGTAAATGGTGCTTTTCACCATGAAAACGACCTCCGTTTGAGCCATATTTTTGGTGGGATGATCCTTTCAAATGTTATATTGTATTGGTTGAAAAATACCCTTTGGGGAATCTGAAAATTTCGTAAGTGGTGCTTTTCACTATGAAAATGACCTCCGTTTGAGCCAATTTTTTTGGTGGGCGGATCCTTTCAAACGTTCTAAAAGATTTGTTGAAAAAAGTAGGGTATTTGGCAACTAGTTCGAGGGAGCCCAAAAATGCGTGTGTTACCCCCTTTGGGGAAACGGGAAATTTCGTAAATGGTGATTTTCACCATGAAAACGACCTCCGTTTGAGCCAAATTTTTGGTGGGATGATCCTATCAAATGTTATATAAGATTGGTTGAAAGAAGGAGGGTATTTGGCTATTAGTTTGAGGGAGCCCAAAATTGCGTGTGCTACCCCCTTTGGGGAATCGGGAAATTTCGTAAATGGTGATTTTCACCATGAAAACGACCTCCGTTTGAGCCAAATTTTTGGTGGGATGATCCTTTCAAATTCTCTATTGGATTGGTTGAAAAATGGATGGTATTTGGCTAATAGCTCCCAGGAGCCCAAAAATGCGTGTACTACCCCCTTTGGGGAATCGGGAAATTTCGTAAATGGTGCTTTTCACAATGAAAATGACCTCCGTTTGAGCCAAATTTTTGGTTGGCGGATCCTTTCAAATTTTCTGTAAGATTGATTGAAAAAAGGAGGTTATTTGGCTACTAGTTCGAGGGAGCCCAAAAATGCGTGTGCTACCCCCTTTGGGGAATCAAAAATTTCGTAAATGGTAATTTTTACCATGAAAACGACCTCTGTTTGAGCCAAATTTTTGGTGGGATGATCCTTTCAAATGTTCTATTGGATTGGTTGAAAAATGGATGGTATTTGGCTACTAGTTCCTGGGAGCCCAAAAATGCGTGTACTACCTCCGGGAAATTTCGTAAATGGTGCTTTTCACCATTAAAACGACCTCCGTTTGAGCCAAATTTTTGGTGGGCAGATCCTTTCAAATGTTCTATAAGATTGGTTGAAAAAAGGTGGGTATTTGGCTACTAGTTTGAGGGAACCCAAAAATGCGTGTGCTACCCCCTTTGGGGAATCGGGAAATTTCGTAAATGGTGATTTTCACCATGAAAACGACCTCCTTTTGAGCCAAATTTTTGGTGGGATGATCCTTTCAAATGTTCTATTGGATTGGTTGAAAAATGGATGGTATTTGGCTACTAGTTCCCGGGAGCCCAAAATGCGTGTACCCCCTTTGGGGAATCGGAAAATTTTGTAAATGGTGCTTTTCACCATGAAAACGACCTCCGTTTGAGCCAAATTTTTGGTGGGCAGATCCTTTCAAATGTTCTATTGGATTGGTTAAAAAATGGATGGTATTTGGCTACCAGTTCCCGGGAAATTTCGTAAATGGTGCTTTTCACCACAAAAACGACCTCCGTTTGAGCCAAATTATTGGTGGGCGGATCCTTTCAAATGTTATATAAGATTGGTTGAAAAAAGGAGGGTATTTGACAACTAGTTCGAGGGAGCCCAAAAATGCGTGTGCTACCCCGCCTTTGGGGAATCGGGAAATTTCGTAAATGGTGATTTTCACCATGAAAACGACCTCCGTTTGAGCCAAATTTTTGGTGGAATGATCCTTTCTTTTATTCTATTGGATTGGTTTAAAAATGGATGGTATTTAGCTACTAGTTCCCGGGAGCCCAAAAATGCGTGTACTACCCCCTTTGGGGAATCGGGAAATTTCGTAAAGGGTGCTTTTCACCATGAAAACGACCTCCTTTTGAGCCAAATTTTTGGTGGGAGTATCCTTTCAAAAGTTAAATAAGATTGGTTGAAAAAAGGAGGGTATTTGGCTACTAGTTCGAGGGAGCCTAAAAATGAGTGTGCTACCCCCCTTTGGAGAATCGGAAAATTTCGTAAATGGTGATTTTCACAATGAAAATGACCTCCATTAGAGCCAAATTTTTGGTGGTATGATCCTTTCAAATGTTCTATTGGATTGGTTGAAAAATGGATGGTATTTGGCTACTAGTTCCCGGGAGCCTAAAAATGCGTGTACTACCCCCTTTGGGGAATCGGGAAATTTCGTAAATGGTGCTTTCCACCCTGAATACGACCTCCGTTTGAGCCAAATTTTTGGTGGGCGGATCCTTTCAAATGTTCTATAAGATTGGTTGAAAAAAGGAGGAAACTTGGCTACTAGATCGAGGGAGCCCAAAAATGCGTGTGCTACCCCCCTTTGCAGAATCGAGAAATTTCGTAAATGGTGATTTTCACCATGAAAACGACCTCCGTTTGAGCCAAATTTTTGGTGGGATGATCCTTTCAAATGTTATATTGGAGTGGTTGAAAAATGGATGGTATTTGGCTACTAGCTCCCGGGAGCCCAAAAATGCGTGTACTACCCCCTTTAAGGAATCGGAAAATTTCGTAAATGGTGATTTTCACCATGAAAACGACCTCCGTTTGAGCCAAATTTATGGTTGTATGATCCTTTCAAATGTTCAATTGTATTGGTAGAAAAATGGTTGGTATTTGGCTACTAGTTCCCGGGATCCCAAAATTCCGTGTACTACCCCCTTTGGGGAATCGGGAAATTTCGTAAATGGTGCTTTTCTCCATGAAAATGACCTCCGTTTGAGCCAAATTTTTGGTTGGATTATCCTTTCAAAAGTTTAATAAGATTGGTTGAATTAAGGAGGGTATTTGGCTACTAGTTCGAGGGAGCCCAAAAATGCGTGTGTTACCCCCTTTGGGGAAACGGGAAATTTCGTAAATGGTGATTTTCACCATGAAAACGACCTCTGTTTGAGCCAAATTTTTGGTTGGATTATCCTTTCAAAAGTTTAATAAGATTGGTTGAATAAAGGAGGGTATTTGGCTACTAGTTCGAGGGAGCCCAAAAATGCATGTGCTACCCCCCCCCCCTTGGGGAATCAGAAAATTTCGTAAATGGCGATTTTCACAATGAAAACGACCTCCGTTTGAGCCAAATTTTTGGTGGGATGATCCTTTCAAATGATCTATTGGATTGGTTGAAAAATGGATGGTATTTGGCTGCGAGTTCCCGGGAGCCCAAAAATGCGTGTACGGTCCCTTTGGGGAATCGGGAAATTTTATAAACGGTGATTTTCACCATGAAAACGACCTCCGTTTGAGCCAAATTTTTGGTGGGCAGATCCTTTCAAATGTTCTATAAGATTGGTTGAAAAAAGGAGGATATTTGGCTACTAGTTCGAGGGAGCCCAAAAATGCGTGTGCTACCCCCCCACTATGGGGAATCGGGAAATTTCGTAAATGGTGATTTTCATCATGAAAACGACCTCCGCTTGAGTCAAATTTTTGGTGGGATGATCCTTTCAAATTTTATATTGGATTGGTTAAAAAATGGATGGTATTTGGCTACTAGCTCCCGGGAGCCCAAAAATGCGTGTACTACCCCCTTTGGGGAATCGGGAAATTTCGTAAATGGTGCTTTTCACCATGAAAACGACCTCCGATTGAGCCAAATTTTTGGTTGGCGGATCCTTTCAAATTTTCTATAAGATTGGTTGAAAAAAGGAGGGTATTTGGCTACTATTTCATGGGAGCCCAAAAATGCGTGTGCTACCCCTTTTGGGGAATCGAAAATTTCGTAAATGGTGATTTTCACCATGAAAACGACCTCTGTTTGAGCCAAATTTTTGGTGGGATGATCCTTTCAAATGTTCTATTGAATTGGTTGAAAAATGGATGGTATTTGGCTACTAGTTCACGGGAGCCCAAAAATACGTGTACTACCCCCTTTGGGGAATCGGGAAATTTCGTAAATGGTGCTTTTCACCATGAAAACGACCTCCGTTTAAGCCAAATTTTTGGTGGGCGGATCCTTTCAAATTTTCTCTAAGATTGGTTGAAAAAAGGAGGGCATTTGGCTACTAGTTTGAGGGATCTCAAAAATGCGTGTGCTACCCCATTTGGGGAATCGAAAATTTCGTAAATGGTGATTTTCACCATGAAAACGACCTTCGTTTGAACCAAATTTTTGGTGGGATGGATTGGTTGAAAAATGGATGGTATTTGGCTACTAGTTCCCGGGAGCCCAAAAATGCGTGTACTACCCCCTTTGGGGAATCGGGAAATTTTATAAACGGTGATTTTCACCATGAAAACGACCTCCGTTTGAGCCAAATTTTGGGTGGGATGATCCTTTCAAATGTTCTATTGGATTGGTTGAAAAATGGATGGTATTTGGCTACTAGCTCCCGGGAGCCCAAAAATGCGTGTACTACCTACCCCCTTTTGGCAATCGGGAAATTTCGTAAATGGTGCTTTTCACCATGAAAACGACCTCCGTTTGAGCCAAATTTTTGGTGGGCGGATCCTTTCAAAAGTTATATAAGATTGGTTGAAAAAAGGAGGGTATTTGGCAACTAGTTCGAGGGAGCCCAAAAATGCGTGTGCTACCCCCCTTTGGGGAATCGAGAAATTTCGTAAATGGTGATTTTCACAATGAAAATGATCTTCGTTTGAGCCAAATTTTTGGTGGGATGATCCTTTCAAATGTTCTATTGGATTGGTTGAAAAATGGATGGTATTTGGCTACTAGTTCCTGGGAGCCCAAAAATGCGTGTACGGTCCCAGGAGTCCAAAAATGCGTGTGCTACCCACCCCATTTGGGGAATAGGGAAATTTCGTAAATGGTGCTTTTCACCATGAAAACGACCTCCGTTTGAGCCAAATTTTTGGTGGGCGGATCCTTTCAAATGTTATATTGGATTGGTTGAAAAATGGATGGTATTTGGCTAATAGCTCCCGGGAGCCCAAAAATGCGTGTACTACCCCCTTTGGGGAATCGAGAAATTTCTTAAATGGTGCTTTTCACCTTGAAAACGACCTCTATTTGAGCCAATTTTTTGGTGGGCAGATCCTTTCAAATGTTCTATAAGATTGGTTGAAAAATGGATGGTATTTGGCTACTAGTTCTCGGGAGCCCAAAAATGCGTGTACTACCCCCTTTGGGGAATCGGGAAATTTTATAAACGGTGATTTTCACCATGAAAACGACCTCCGTTTGAGCCAAATTTTGGGTGGGATGATCCTTTCAAATGTTCTATTGGATTGGTTGAAAAATGGATGGTGTTTGGCTACTAGCTCCCGGGAGCCCAAAAATGCGTGTACTACCTACCCCCTTTTGGCAATCGGGAAATTTCGTAAATGGTGCTTTTCACCATGAAAACGACCTCCGTTTGAGCCAAATTTTTGGTGGTTGGATCCTTTCAAAAGTTATATAAGATTGGTTGAAAAAAGGAGGGTATTTGGCAAATAGTTCGAGGGAGCCCAAAAATGCGTGTGCTACCCCCCTTTGGGGAATCGAGAAATTTCGTAAATGGTGATTTTCACAATGAAAATGATATTCGTTTGAGCCAAATTTTTGGTGGGATGATCCTTTCAAATGTTTTATTGGATTGGTTGAAAAATGGATGGTATTTGGCTACTAGTTCCTGGGAGCCCAAAAATGCGTGTACGGTCTCAGGAGCCCAAAAATGCGTGTGCTACCCCATTTGGGGAATAGGGAAATTTCGTAAATGGTGCTTTTCACCATGAAAACGACCTCCGTTTGAGCCAAATTTTTGGTGGGCGGATCCTTACAAATTTTTCTAAGATTGGTTGAAAAAAGGAGGGTATTTGGCTACTAGTTCGAGGTAGCCCAAAAATGCGTGTGCTACCCCCTTTGGGGAATCAAAAATTCGTAAATGGTGCTTTTCACCATGAAAACGACCTCCGTTTGAGCCATATTTTTGGTGGGATGATCCTTTCAAATGTTATATTGGATTAGTTGAAAAATGGATGGTATTTGGCTAATAGCTCCCGGGAGCCCAAAAATGCGTGTACTACCCCCTTTGGGGAATCTGAAAATTTCGTAAATGGTGCTTTTCACTATGAAAATGACCTCCTTTTGAGCCAATTTTTTGGTGGGCAGATCCTTTCAAATGTTCTATAAGATTTGTTGAAAAAAGGAGGGTATTTGACTACTAGTTCGAGGGAGCCCAAAAATGCGTGTGTTACCCCCTTTGGGGAAACGGAAAATTTCGTAAATAGTGATTTTCACCATGAAAACGACCTCCGTTTGAGCCAAATTTTTCGTGGGATGATCCTTTCAAATGTTTTATTGGATTGGTTGAAAAATGGATGGTATTTGGCTACTAGTTCCCGGGAGCCCAAAAATGCGTGTACTACCCTCTTTGGGGAATCGGAAAATTTCGTAAATGGTGCTTTTCACCATGAAAACGACCTCCGTTTGAGCCAAATTATTGGTGGGATGATCCTTTCATATGTTCAATTGGATTGGTTGAAAAATGGATGGTATTTGTCTACTAGTTCCCGGGAGCACAAAAATGCGTGTACGACCTCCTATGGGGAATCGGAAAATTTCGTAAATGGTGCTTTTCACCATGTAAACGACCTCCGTTTGAGCCAAATTTTTGGTGGGCGGATCCTTTCAATTGTTCTATTGGATTGGTTGAAAAATGGATGGAATTTGGCTACTAGTTCCCGAGAGCCCAAAAATACGTGTACTACCCCCTTTTGGGAATCTGAAAATTTAGTAAATGGTGTTTTTCACCATGAAAATGACCTTCGTTTGAGCCATATTTTTGTTGGGATGATCCTTTCAAATGTTATATTGGATTAGTTGAAAAGAGGAGGGTATTTGGCTACTAGTTTGAGGGAGCCCAAAAATGCGTGTGTTACCCCCTTTGGGGAAATGGGAAATTTCGTAAATTGTGATTTTCACCATGAAAACGACCTCTGTTTGAGCCAAATTTTTGGTGGGATGATCCTTTCAAATGTTCAATTGGATTGGTTGAAAAATGGATGGTATTTGGCTACTAGTTCCCGGGAGCCCAAAAATGCGTATGCTACCCCCTTTTGGGAATCGAGATATTTCGTAAATGGTGCTTTTCACCATGAAAACGACCTCGGTTTGAGCCAAATTTTTGGTGGGAGTATCCTTTCAAAAGTTAAATAAGATTGGTTTAAAAAAGGAGGGTATTTGGCTACTAGTTCGAGGGAGCCCAAAAATGCGTGTGCTACCCCCCCCCCCTTTGGGGAATCGGAAAATTTCGTAAATGATGATTTTCACAATGAAAATGACCTCCGTTTGAGCCAAATTTTTGGTGGGATGATCCTTTCAAATGTTCTATTGGATTTTTTGAAAAATGGATGGTATTTGGCTACTAGTTTCCGGGAGCCCAAAAATGCGTGTACTACCCCCTTTGGGGAATCGGGAAATTTCGTAAATGGTGCTTTTCACCATGAATACGACCTCCGTTTGAGCCAAATTTTTGGTGGGCGGATCCTTTCAAACGTTCTTTAAGATTGGTTGAATAAATGAGGATATTTGGCTACTAGTTCGAGGGAGCCCAAAAATGCGTGTGCTACCCCTACCCCCCTTTGGGGAATCGGGAAATTTCGTAAATGGTGATTTTCACCATGAAAACGACCTACGTTTGAGCCAAATTTTTGGTGGGATGATCCTTTCAAATGTTATATTGGATTGGTTGAAAAATGGATGGTATTTGGCTACTAGCTCCCGGGAGCCCAAAAATGCGTGTACTACCCCCTTTGGGGAATCGGAAAATTTCGTAAATTGTGCTTTTCACCATGAAAACGACCTCCGTTTGAGCCAAATTTTTAATGGGCGTATCCTTTCAAATTTTCTATAAGATTGGTTGAAAAAAGGAGGGTATTTGGCTACTATTTCGTGGGAGCCCAAAAATGCGTGTGCTACCCCCTTTGGGGAATCGAAAATTTCGTAAATGGTGATTTTCACCATTAAAATGACCTCCGTTTGAGCCAAATTTTTGATGGGATGATCCTTTCAAATGTTCTATTGAATTGGTTGAAAAATGGATGATATTTGGCTACTAGTTACCGGGATCCCAAAAATACGTGTACTACCCCCTTTGGGGAATCGGGAAATTTCGTAAATGGTGCTTTTCATCATGAAAACGAGCTCCGTTTGAGCCAAATTTATGGTGGGCGGATCCTTTCAAATTTTTTATTGGATTGGTTGAAAAATGGATGGTATTTGGCTACTAGTTCTCGGGAGCCCAAAAATGCGTGTACCTATTTATCCCCTTTGGGGAATCGGGAAATTTCGTAAATGGTGCTTTTCACCATGAAAACGACCTCCGTTTGAGCCAAATTTTTGATGGGATGATCCTTTCAAATGTACTATTGGATTTGTTGAATATGGATAGTATTTCCCCTTTGGGGAATCGGGAAATTTCGTAAATGGTGCTTTTCACCGTGAAAACGACCTCCGTTTGAGCCAAATTTTTGGTGGGCGGATCCCTTCAAATTTTCTATGAGATTGGTTGAAAAAGGGAGGGTATTTGGCTACTAGTTCGAGGGAGCCCAAAAATGCGTGTGCTACCCCCCTTTGGGGAATCGGGAAATTTCGTAAATGGTGATTTTCAACATGCAAACGACCTCCGTTTGAGCCAAATTTTTGGTGGGATGATCCTTTAAAATGTTCTATTGGATTGGTTGAAAAATGGATGGTATTTGGCAACTAGTTCTCGGGAGCCCAAAAATGCGTGTATATCCCCTTCGGGGAATCGGGAAATTTCATAAATGGTGCTTTTCACTATGAAAACGACCTCCGTTTAAGCCAAATTTTTGGTGGGCGGATCCTTTCAAATTTTCTCTAAGATTGGTTGAAAAAAGGAGGGCATTTGGCTACTAGTTTGAGGGAGCCCAAAAATGCGTGTGCTACCCCCTTTGGGGAATCGAAAATTTCGTAAATGGTGATTTTCACCATGAAAACGACCTCCGTTTGAGCCAAATTTTTGGTGGGATGATCCTTTCAAATGTTCTATTAGATTGGTTGAAAAATGGATGGCATTTGGCTACTAGTTTCCAGGAGCCCAAAAATGCGTGCACTACCCCCTTTGGGGAATCGGGAAATTTCTTAAATGGTGCTTTTCACCATGAAAACGACCTCCGTTTGAGCCAAATTTTTGGTGGGATGATCCTTTCAAATGTTCTATTGGATTGGTTGAAAAATGGATGGTATTTGGCTATTAGTTCCCGGGAGCCCAAAAATGCGTGTACTACCCCGAGAAATTTCGTAAATGATGCTTTTCACCATGAAAACGAACTCCGTTTTTGCCAAATTATTGGTGGGTAGATCCTTTAAAATGTTCTACAAAATTGGTTGAAAAAGGAGGGTATTTGGCTAATAGTTCGAGGGAACCCAAAAATGCGTGTGCTACCCCCTTTGGGGAATCGGGAAATTTCGTAAATGGTGATTTTCACCTTGAAAACGACCTCCGTTTGAGCATAATTTTTGGTGGGATGATCCTTTCAAATGTTCTATTGGATTGGTTGAAAAATGGATGGTATTTGGCTACTAGTTCCCGGGAGCCCAAAAATGCGTGTACTACCTCCGGGAAATTTCATAAATGATGCTTTTCACCATGAAAACGAACTCCGTTTGAGCCAAATTTTTGGTGGGCAGATCCTTTAAAATGTTCTATTGGATTGGTTGAAAAATGGATGGTATTTGGCTACTAGTTCCCGGGAGCCCAAAAATGCGTGTACTACCCTCTTTGGGGAATCGGGAAATTTCTTAAATGGTGCTTTTCACCATGAAAACGACCTCCGTTTGAGCCAAATTTATGGTGGGCGGATCCTTTCAAATTTTTTATTGGATTGGTTGAAAAATGGATGGTATTTGGCTACTAGTTCTCGGGAGCCAAAAAATGCGTGTACTACCCCCTTTGGGGAATCGGGAAATTTTTTAAATGGTGATTTTCACCATGAAAACGACCTCCGTTTGAGCCAAATTTTTGGTGGGATGATCCTTTCAAATGTTCTATTGGATTGGTTGAAAAATGGATGGTATTTGGCTACTAGCTCCCGGGAGCCCAAAAATGCGTGTACAACCCCCCTTGGGGAATCGGGAAATTTCGTAAATGGTGCTTTTCACCATGAAAACGACCTCCGTTTGAGCCAAATTTTTGGTGGGTTGATTCTTTCAAAATTTATATAAGATTGGTTGAAAAAAGGAGGGCATTTGGCAACTAGTTCGAGGGAGCCCAAAAATGCGCGTGCTACCCCCCTCTAGGGAATCGGGAAATTCCGTTTGAGCCCAATTTTTGGTGGGATGATCCTTTCAAATGTTCTATTGGATTGGTTTAAAAATGGATGATATTTGGCTACTAGTTCCCGGGAGCTCAAAAATGCGTGTATGGTCCCAGGAGCCCAAAAATGCGTGTGCTACCCCCTTTGGGGAATCAGGAAATTTCGTAAATGGTGCTTTTCATCATGAAAACGACCTCTGTTTGAGCCAAATTTTTGGTGGGCGGATCCTTACAAATTTTCTCTAAGAATTGTTGAAAAAAGGAGGGTATTTGGCTACTAGTTCGAGGGAGCCCAAAAATGCGTGTGCTACCCCCTTTGGGGAATCGAAAATTTCGTAAATGGTGATTTTCACCATTAAAACGACCTCCGTTTGAGCCAAATTTTTGGTGGGATGATCCTTTCAAATGTTCTATTGGATTGGTTGAAAAATGGATGGTATTTGGCTACTAGTTCCCGGGAGCCCAAAAATGCGTGTACTACCTCCGAGAAATTTCGTAAATGATGCTTTTCACCATGAAAAAAAACTCCGTTTGAGCCAAATTTTTGGTGGGAAGATCCTTTAAAATGTTCTATAAAATTGGTTGAAAAAGGAGGGTATTTGGCTACTAGTTCGAGGGAACCCAAAAATGCGTGTGCTACCCCCTTTGGGGAATCGGGAAATTTAGTAAATGGTGTTTTTCACCATGAAAACGACCTCCGTTTGAGCCATATTTTTTGGTGGGATGATCCTTTAAAATTTTATATTGGATTGGTTGAAAAATGGATGGTATTTGGCTAATAGCTCCTGGGAGCCCAAAAATGCGTGTACTACCTCCGGGAAATTTCGTAAATGGTGTTTTTCACCATTAAAATGAACTCCGTTTGAGCCAAATTTTTGGTGGGCAGATCCTTTAAAATGTTCTATAAAGTTGGTTGAAAAAGGAGGGTATTTGGCTACTAGTTCGAGGGAACCCAACAATGCGTGTGCTACCCCCTTTTGGGAATCGGGAAATTTCGTAAATGGTGATTTTCACCGTGAAAACGACCCCCCGCTTTGAGCCAAAATTTTGGTGGGATGATCCTTTCAAATGTTCTATTGGATTGGTAGAAAAAATGGATGGTATTTGGCTACTAGTTCCCGGGAGCCCAAAAATGCGTGTACTATACCCCCTTTGGGGAATCGGAAAATTTCGTAAATGGTGCTTTTCACCATGAAAACGACCTCCGTTTGAGCCAAATTTTTGGTGGGCAGATCCTATCAAATGTTCTATTGGATTGGTTTAAAAATGGATGGTATTTGGCTACTTGTTCCCGAGAGCCCAAAAATGCGTGTACTACCCCCTTTGGGGAATCGAAAATTTCGTAAATGGTGCTTTTCACCATGAAAACGACCTCAGTTTGAGCCAAATTTTTGGTGGGCGGATCCTTTCAAATGTTCTTGAATATTGGTTGAAAAAGGAGGGTATTTGGCTACTAGTTCGAGGGAGCCCAAAAATGCGTGTGCTACCCCCTTTGGGGAATTGGGAAATTTCGTAAATGGTGATTTTTACCATGAAAACGACCTCCGTTTGAGCCAAATTGTTGGTGGGATGATCCTTTCAAATGTTCTATTGGATTGGTTTAAAAATGGTTGGTATTTGGCTACTAGTTCCCGGGAGCCCAAAAATGCGTGTACTACCCCCTTTGGGGAATCGGGAAATTTCGTAAATTGTGCTTTTCATCATGAAAACGACCTCCGTTTGATCCAAATTTTTTCTGGGCGGATCCTTTCAAATGTTCTATAAGATTGGTTGAAAAAAGGAGGGTATTTGGCTACTAGTTCGAGGGAGCCCAAAAATGCGTGTGCTACCCCCTTTGGGGAATCGAGAAATTTCGTAAATGGTGATTTTCACCATGAAAACGACCTCCGATTGAGCCAAATTTTTGGTGGGATGATCCTTTCAAATGTTCTATTGGATTGGTTGAAAAATGGATGGTATTTGGTTACTAGTTTCCAAGAGCCCAAAAATGCGTGTACTACCTACGGGAAATTTCGTAAATGGTGCTTTTCGCCATGAAAACGACCTCCGTTTGAGCCAAAATTTTGGTGGGCGGATCCTTTCCAATGTTCTATAAGATTGGTTGAAAAAAGGAGGGTATTTGGTTACTAGTTCAAGGGAACCCAAAAATGCCTGTGCTACCCCCTTTGAAGAATCGGGAAATTTCGTAAATGATGATTCACACCACGAAAACGACCTCCGTTTGAGCCAAATTTTTTGGTGGGATGATCCTTTCGTAAATGGTGCTTTTCACCATTAAAACGACCTCCGTTTGAGCCAAATTTTTGGTGGGCGGATCCTTTCAAATTTTCTCTAAGATTGTTTGAAAAAAGGAGGGTATTTGGCTACTAGTTCGAGGGAGCCCAAAAATGCGTGTGCTACCCCTTTTGGGGAATCGGAAATTTCGTAAATGGTGATTTTCACCATGAAATCGACCTCCGTTTGAGCCAAGTTTTTGGTGGATTTATCATTTCAAATGTTCTATTGGATTGGTTGAAAAATGGATGGTATTTGGCTACTAGTTCCCTGGAGCCCAAAAATGCGTGTACTACCCTCTTTGGGGAAATTTCGTAAATGGTGTTTTTTGCATTAAAATGAACTCCGTTTGAGCCAAATTTTTGGTGGGCAGATCCTTTAAAATGTTTTATAAAATTGGTTGAAAAAGGAGGGTATTTGGCTACTAGTTCGAGGGAACCCAAAAATGCGTGTGCTATCCCCTTTTGGGAATCGGGAAATTTCGTAAATGGTGATTTTCACGGTGAAAACGACCCCCCGTTTGAGCCAAAATTTTGGTGGGATGATCCTTTCAAATGTTCTATTGGATTGGTAGAAAAATGGATGGTATTTGGCTACTAGTTCCCGGGAGCCCAAAAATGCGTGTACTACCCCCTTTGGGGAATCGGGAAATTTCGTAAATGGTGCTTTTCACCATGAAAACGACCTCCGTTTGAGCCAAATTTTTGGTGGGATGATCCTTTCATATGTTCAATTGTATTGGTTGAAAAATGGATGGTATTTGTCTACTAGTTCTCGGGAGCCCAAAATGCGTGTACTACCCCCTTTGGGGAATCGGAAAATTTCGTAAATGGTGCTTTTCACCATGAAAACGACCTCCGTTTGAGCCAAATTTATGGTGGGCGGATCCTTTCAAATTTTTTAATGGATTGGTTGAAAAATGGATGGTATTTGGCTACTAGTTTTCGGGAGCCCAAAAATAGGTGTACTACCCCCCTTTGGGGAATCGGGAAATTTCGTAAATGGTGATTTTCACCATGAAAATGACCTCCATTTGAGCGAAATTTTTGGTGGGCGGATCCTTTAAAATGTTCTATAATATTGGTTGAAAAAGGAGGTTATTTGGCTACTAGTTCAAGGGAGCCCAAAAATGCGTGTGCTACCCCCTTTGGGGAATTGGGAAATTTCGTAAATGGTGATTTTTACCATGAAAACGAGCTCCGTTTGAGACAAATTGTTGGTGGGATGATCCTTTCAAATGTTCTATTGGATTGGTTTAAAAATGGTTGGTATTTGGCAACTAGTTCCCGGGAGCCCAAAAAGGAGTGTACTACCCCCTTTGGGGAATCGGGAAATTTCGTAAATTGTGCTTTTCACCATGAAAACGATCTCCGTTTGAGCCAAATTTTTGCTGGGCGGATCCTTTCAAATGTTCTATTAGATTGGTTGAAAAAAGGAGGGTAGTTGGCTACTAGTTCGAGGGAGCCCAAAAATGCGTGTGCTACCCCCTTTGGAAAATCGAGAAATTTCGTAAATGGTGATTTTCACCATGAAAACGACCTCCGATTGAGCCAAATTTTTGGTGGGATGATCCTTTCAAATGTTCTATTGGATTAGTTGAAAAATGGTTGGTATTTGGTTACTAGTTCCCAAGAGCCCAAAAATGCGTGTACTACCTCTGGGAAATTTCGTAAAGGGTGCTTTTCGCCATGAAAACGACCTCCGTTTGAGCCAAATTTTTGGTGGGCGGATCCTTTCCAATTTTATATAATATTGGTTGAAAAAAGGAGGGTATTTGGTTACTAGTTCAAGGGAACCCAAAAATGCCTGTGCTACCCCCTTTGAAGAATCGGGAAATTTCGTAAATGGTGATTCACACCATGAAAACGACCTCCGTTTGAGCCAAATTTGTGGTGGGATGATCCTTTCAAATTTTCTATTGGATTGGTTGAGAAATGGATGTTATTTGGCTACTAGTTCCCGTGAGCCCAAAAATGCGTGTACTAGCCCCTTTGGGGAATCGGGAAATTTCGTAAATGGTGCTTTTCACCATGAAAACGACTTCCGTTTGAGCCAAATTTTTGGTGGGATGATCCTTTCAAATGTTCTATTTGATTGGTTGAAAAGTGGATGGTATTTGGCTACTAGTTCTCGGGAGCCCAAAAATGCGTGTACACTTTGGGGAATCGGGAAATTTCGTAAATGGTGCTTTTCACCATGAAAATGACCTCCGTTTGAGCCAAATTTTTGGTGGGAGGATCCTTTCAAATGTTATATTGGATTAGTTGAAAAATGGATGGTATTTGGCTACTAGTTCGAGGGAGCCCAAAAATGCGTGTACAACTTACCCCCTTTGGGGAATCGGGAAATTTCGTAAATGGTGTTTTTCACCATGAAAACGACCTCCGTTTGAGCCAAATTTTTGGTGGGCAGATCCTTTCAAATGTTCTATAAGATTGGTTGAAAAAAGGAGGGTATTTGGCTACTAGTTCGAGGGAGCCCAAAAATGCGTGTGCTACCCCCTTTGGGGAATCGGGAAATTTCTTAAATGGTGATTTTCACCATGAAAACGACCTTCGTTTGAGCCCAATTTTTGGTGGGATGATCCTGTCAAATGTTCTATTGGATTGGTTGAAAAATGGATGGTATTTGGCTACTAGTTCCCGGGAGCCCAAAAATGCGTGTACTACCCCCTTTGGGGAATCGAGAAATTTCGTAAATGGTGCTTTTCACTATGAAAACGACCTCCGTTTGAGCCAAATTTTTGGTGAGAGGATCCTTTCAAATTTCCTATAAGATTGGTTTAAAAAAGGAGGGTATTTGGCTACTAGTTAGAGGGAGCCCAAAAATGCGTGTGCTACCCCCCTTTGGAGAATCGGGAAATTTCGTAAATGGTGCTTTTCACCATGAAAACGACCTCCGTTTGAGCCAAATTTTTGGTGGGATGATCCTTTCAAATGTTCTATTGGATTGGTTGAAAAATGGATGGTATTTGGCTACTAGTTCCCGGGAGCCCAAAAACGGGAGCCCAAAAATGCGTGTGCTATACCCCCCCTTTGGGGAATCGGGAAATTTCGTAAATGGTGCTTTTCACCATGAAAACGACCTCCGTTTGAGCCAAATTTTTGGTGGGCAGATCCTTTCTAATGTTCTATAAGATTGGTTGAAAAAATGAGGGTATTTGGCTACTAGCTCGAGGAAGCCCAAAAATGCGTGTGCTACCCCCTTTGGGGAATCGGAAAATTTCGTAAATGGTGATTTTCACCATGAAAACGACCTCCGTTTGAGCCAAATTTTGGGTGGGATGATCCTTTCAAATGTTCTATTGGATTGGTTTAAAAATGGATGGTATTTGGCTACTAGTTCTCGGGAGCCCAAAAATGCGTGTACTACCCCCTTTGGGGAATCGGAAAATTTCGTAAATGGTGCTTTTCACCATGAAAACTACCTCCGTTTTAGCCGTATTTTTGGTGGGAAGATCCTTTCAAATGTTCTATTGGATTGGTTGAAAAATGGATGGTATTTGGCTTGTAGTTCCCGGGAGCCCAAAAATGCGTGTACTACCCCCTTTGGGGAATCGGGAAATTTCGTAAATGGTGCTTTTCACCATGAAAACGACCTCCGTTTGAGCCAAAATTTTGCTGGGCGGATCCTTTAAAATGTCCTATAATATTGGTTGAAAAAAGGAGGGTATTTGGCTATTAGTTCGAGGGAGCCCAAAAATGCGTGTGCTACCCCCTTTGGGGAATCGGAAAATTTCGTAAATGGTGCTTTTCACCATGAAAACGACCTCCGTTTGAGACAAATTTTTGGTGGGATGATCCTTTCAAATATTATATTGGATTAGTTGAAAAATGGATGGTGTTTGGCTACTAGTTCCTGGGAGCCCAAAAATGCGTGTATAACCCCTTTGGGGAATCGGGAAATTTCGTAAATGGTGCTTTCACCATGAAAATTACCTCTGTTTGAGACAAATTTTTGGTGGGAGGATCCTTTCAAATGTTCTATAATATTGGTTGAAAAAAAGGAGGGTATTTGGCTACTAGTTCGAGGGAGCCCAAAATTGCGTATGCTACCCCCTTTGGGGAATCGGAAAATTTCGTAAATGGTGATTTTCACCATGAAAATGACCTCCGTTTTAGCCAAATTTTTGGTGGGATGATCCTTTCAAATGTTATATTGGATTGGTTGAAAAATGGATGGTATTTGGCTACTAGTTCCCGGGAGCCCAAAAATGCGTGTACTATACCCCCCCGTTTGGGGAATCGGGAAATTTTGTAAATGGTGCTTTTCACCATGAAAACGAACTCCGTGTGAGCCAAATCTTTGGTGGGCGGATCCTTTCAAATGTTGCTACCCCCTTTGGTGAATCGTGAAATTTTGTAAATGGTGTTTTTCACCATGTAAACTACCTCCGTTTGAGCCAAAGTTTTGGTGGGAGGATCCTTTCAAATGTTCTATAAGATTTGTTGAAAAAATGGATGGTATTTGGCTACTAGTTCGAGGGAGCCCAAAAATGCGTGTGCTACCCCCTTTGGGAAATCGGGAAATTTCGTAAATAGTGATTTTCACCGTGAAAACGACCTCTGTTTGAGCCAAATTTTTGGTGGGATGATTCTTTCAAATGTTCTATTGGATAGGTTGAAAAATGGATGTTATTTGGCTAATAGTTCCCGGGAGCCCAAAAATGCGTGTACGACCCCCTTTGGGGAATCGGAAAATTTCGTAAATGGTGCTTTTTACCATGAAAATGACCTCCGTTTGAGCCAATTATTTGGTGGGAGGATCCTTTCAAATGTTCTATAAGATTGGTTGAAAAAAGGAGGATATTTGGCTACTAGTTCGAGGGAGCCCAAAAATGCGTGTGCTACCCCCTTTGGGGAATCGGGAAATTTCGTAAATGGTGATTTTCACCATGAAAACGACCTCTGTTTGAGCCAAATTTTTGGTGGGATGATTCTTTCAAATGTTTTATTGGATTGGTTGAAAAATGGATGTTATTTGGCTAATAGTTCCCGGGAGCCCAAAAATGCGTGTACGACCCCCCCTTTGGGGAATCGGGAAATTTCGTAAATGGTGCTTTTCACCATGAAAACGACCTCCGTTTGAGCCAAATATTTGGTTTGAGGATCCTTTCAAATGTTCTAAAATATTTGTTGAAAAAAGGAGGGTATTTGGCTACTAGTTCGAGGGAGCCCAAAAATGCGTGTGCTACCCCCTTTGGGGAATTGGGAAATTTCGTAAATGGTGATTTTCAACATGAAAACCACCTTCGTTTGAGCCAAACTTTTGGTGGGATGATCCTTACAAATGTTCTATTGGATTGGTTCAAAAACGGATGATATTTGGCTACTAGTTCCCGGGATCCCAAAAACGCGTGTACTACCCCCTTTGGGGAATTGGAAAATTTCGTAAATGGTGCTTTTCAACATGAAAACGACCTCCGTTTGAGCCAAATTTTTAGTGGGCGGATCCTTTCAAATGTTCTATAAGATTGGTTGAAAAAAGGAGGGTATTTGGCTACCAGTTCGAGGGAGCCCAAAAATGCGTGTGCTACCCCCTTTGGGGAATCGGGAAATTTCGTAAATGGTGATTTTCACCATGAAAATGACCTCCGTTTGAGCCAAATTTTTGGTGGGATGATCCTTTCAAATGTTATATTGGATTGGTTGGAAAATGGATGATATTTGGCTACTAGTTCCTGGGATCCCAAAAATGCGTGTACTACCCCATTTGGGGAATCGGGAAATTTCGTAAATGGTGCTTTTCACCATGAAAACGACCTCCGTTTGAGCCAAATTTTTGGTGGGCGGATCCTTTCAAATGTTCTATAAGATTGGTTGTAATAAGGAGGGTATTTGGTATTAGTTCGAGGGAGCCCAAAAATTAGACATGGGCAAACCGGAACCGGAGAACCGAACCGGAACCGGAACCGGTAGAAACGGAACCGGCGAGAACCGAAACCGGCCGGTTCACGGTTCAGTCTCGGTTCCTCTTTTCAGAAAACCGTGAACCGGCGGTTTTGGAACCGGAACCGGAACCGGAGAACCGGCGGTTCGGAACCGGAGAACCGGCGGTTCTTGCAGAAAATTCAAAAAATTCGAATTTTGCCCATTTTTTTTCAGCTTTTTCAGTCAAATTTGCCCCTTTTTTTTTGACTTTTTACACCTTTTTCAGTAATTAAAAAAAAAAACAATCCTTACCTTTCACCTATAAATACAAATTCACCTCATTACATTTTATTTTAACAAAACTCTCTTAACTCTCTCTTACTCTCTCTTACTCTCTCTTAACTCTCTCTTAAGTTACTCTCAACTCTCAAGCTCAAAGCCTCAAATCACTCACCAACATTCATATTTTCAGCCATTATTCCATAATCCATCCTCATTTTCCATATTTTCATCCATTTTCATAGTCATACGCATACTTACACACCAATACACCATCATGTCTTCTTTCCTTAGAAACATAACAAAAAAAACGGGTAGCAAGAGCAAAAACAACCAACCTTCTTCATCTTCTCGACTACCACCACCACCACCAAATGATATTCCCTTTTATGATGGGGGAATGTCGGGGAGAAATCAATGGAAATTAATGAAGATGAGGAGGTTCAAGTTGGAGACCAACAATTTCCAATACCGCCTTTCATGTCACAACAACCACAATTTGTAGGAACTCCAAGTACTGAAGAAAGTGATGCACATAACCTACCACCAGTACCACCACCACCAACTGCACCAAGAGGAAGGGGTCGCGGTCTTCGTGGAGGCGGTCGACAAAGTCAACCTCATGAACCTAAAATTCGTGAACCGAAGTCCCCAATTTTTTTCGTCACTTTAGGAAGGAGCTCGGATTGGACAAACATGGTGAGGAGGTTTGGAAAGTGATATGTAACTATTGTGAAAATGTTTATACTTGGAGGGATGGCAATGGATACGGCACTTATACAAAGCATGTTCGAGTTCATCATCCTACCGAATTTGGCATAGATCCAACTCAAACACAACTCCAAGGAGTTTCGACTTCTTCGATGGGCGCTTTAGGTACGTCTTCTTCTTCCAACACTACATTTCATTATAGTGAACAAAACCATAGAAGAGGTATGGCAAAATTTGTTTGTATTAAATGTCTTTCCTTTAGTTTTGCCGATGATGAATTCTATGAAGATTTTGCTAAACTCTCTCTTAACCCATTGCAAAAAAGAATACCACGTAGAACTCTCACACGTGATATTGCAAAAATAGTCGGGGAATATAAATATGGTTTAATACAAACATTTGCTAATTTATCTCAACAAGTTTCTATTTGTTCGGATATATGGAGTGATAACCGTTGTGAACATTTTTATATGTGTAGCGTTGTGAGGAAAAAGAGAGGGTTTTTTCCCTATCCTTTTCATTTTTTGAGTCGCCACCTATATTATTCGATTGGAGAAAATAGGAAAACCATTTTGAAAGAGATTTGGGTTCGGGGCTTAGGTTATGAAATGGGTAGGTCAAGGAGCATCCATTTCACCCAATTCGGAGATCGGTCTTGCTAAAGAAAAGAGAGGTTTTCAAAAAAAGATTTTAAATATTATAAATAAAGGTCCATTTAACGGGGCTAAACGGAATGTAGGATCGATTGCTTCGAGACCGTCTCCATGATTTGGAGAGGCTCTAGGCCGATCCTAGATTCTATGGACTTATACCACTCTAACAGTCAATTAGAAGGGGATTTAGGGGGTTACCTTGCGTGAGGTGATTTGGGCAGAGTTTCGACTCAAGTTTAGAATCGACTCTTGACACGGACAGAGCTTCGCCTCGATCCTTGACTTGGAGCTTGATGTTTGTTTATCAACAAGGTTGACAAACAAACTATGAGGTGAGTTTTTAGGGTGATTTTGTAGGATTCTTTCAAGGAGAGAAACCAACAAAATATGTGTGTTCTGAAAATTCTTCCGACCTCTTGAACCTTGGAAGTCACCAAGTATTTATAGGGGTTGGGGAAGTGTTGAAGATGAGATCAAACACTTCAAGATGGTTCCAGACTCCAAATTCTATTGGTTGGCCGGAGAGATAAAGTTTTATCCCGAAAAGAGGTTGAAATCGACGAGGGAACTGTCGTCTGCAATCTGCAGAGGGGGGATATCTCGCGCGAGACACGCCATCTCGCGGCGAGATATTGCTCCTGTGGACAGTTTTGTCCTTTCCTCGTTATCTCGTATGCAGTTTAGTCCCAAACTAACGGTGGTTAGTCAAAACTTAACGAAACATGACGAAATGGTGGATTTCTACCTTTTGACTCAAAGCGAGACTTAGAGTGGTATAAGTATGTTCCGATGTGTTCAGAATGGGGTGTCTACAGAGCCCCTCGGCGACATGTCTTATGAAAGAAGAAGTGTCGTCGATAGAAAAGACATCATTCTGAACATCGGGATGGTCGTGCCGCCCGGCTGCCTACGTATCTCTAAGAGAGAATCAGACCAAACGTAGTTCGACTCCAAAACACGAAAAGGCTGCTTTAGGTATTTTGAAAATCATTTGAAAATCGTGGAGATTTTGTTTTTGAAAAGGTAAATTCATACTGAGGAATCAAATCAAGACCCAGTTCAGAATATACCTGCCTGTCTGAAGATTCGCCTGTCTGGGCTCCGAACCTGTGGAAACTATGTTAGAACATAAAGGCTTACCTGTCCGGTCCCCTGAGTCCTGTCGATTTTGTGACGATTCGCCTTTCTGGGCTCCGAATCGGGCTTTTTGTTGTTGGGGATGACGATTCACCTGTTTGGGCGTTGAATCGGGCTTTTCTGATGACGATCCACCTGTTTGGGCGTTGGACCGAGCTTTTCTGATGATGATCCACCTGTTTGGGCGTTGGATCGGGCTTTTCTGATGATGATTCACCTGTTTGGGCGTTAGATCGAGCTTTTCTGATGACGATCCACCTGTTTGGGCATTGGACCGAGCTTTTCTTTCTTTTTCTTTAATGATTCACCTTTCTGGGCTCTGAATCATGTGGATTGAGTTAATCTTTGGACCACTCGGTTTTCGAGCGATTGGTGCCATACCGGGCGATCGTGCGCATGTCACGTTTGGCTCGTTCCGTGACTTGCGGTGCCGGTTTTTCCACGTTTCCCTACTAGTTTATCATTTCCAAGGGTAAATGTGTCAAAATTTTGATTTTTGACGTTGCGTATATGCTTATTGTCGAGGACAATTTGGTCACTTTCCAGAAGGTATATCTCGCGGCGAGATAAGATATACCGCGCGAGACTTGTACTGTCGGGGCATATAAACAACAGCTCTTGCTCATTTTGAAAACATCCTTCTCAAAATTTCTCTCCCTAGCTCGAGCCAAAGTCCTTTTCTCCGTGATTTTTTGTGGATTTGCTTGGTATTTCTTCCTCCCAATCACTTTCCAATCCTTTCTCCCTCCATAATCCATGGCTCAAGAACAAAGGAATCCGATTTTGGGGAGCTATTTGCTAGGGAAGGATTACCCTCGCGGTGATCTTACTTTTGATAGGCATGCGCACATCTCCACCGCTGTTCGGGAGGGCTTGGTAAGAGCTTCTTTCTCAACTCTTATTTCTCACGTTGCATTGAGCTTGAATTCCTTTTCCCTTGAATTCAAAATTTCATCAATGGCTTTTGTTCTTGTTCATGCCTAGAACTAGGTTCCTTTTGCATGCGTCGATTTTGTGTGTTTCTTTGGATGATTGTTGTTGCATTGCGTGTGTACGAGCCTCCTACACATCATGGATTGTAGGAGAGGTTGATTCGGATCACGAATGACATTCTTGGGCAAGGTTTTCTTGTATGCACACCAAGTGTTTGATGAAATGTCCCAATGAAAAATATCTTCTATTTCATTGAGTTTTTGACATGGAATGATTTCTAATATTGCCCTCTCTATTTTTCCTCTGTTTTGCAGTCGTATAAGTCAACGAAGAATTGTCGAGGAAGCCCGAAAATGGCTAAGGAGGTGTGGGACAAGATCAAGGACCTTGATGGCGTTCGGGATAGGGTGGCCCAAACGGGTCTTTTGACTTTTGTTGACAATCTCTGGGGAATAAGGCGGACTCCCCAAGTTCTCCAGGCTATTCGGGAGAGGTGGTGGGACACTACCCACACCGTTCATTTGCGCTTCAGGGAAGCAACTATGACCCCGACTGATTTTCTTGCTATCACGGGGTTAGAGTTTATTGGTGATCCCCTGCCGAAGTTTTCGGGTTATAAGCCTGCGAGTCCAGCTGCGTGGAGGCAGTTGATTGGTTTCCCCCCTAACAAGGTCAAGGGGTTTGCTGCTGAGTTGACACCCCTCCGGCGTCAGATTGAGGAGTATGCTTTGAGAAGCCAAATGCGATCCACCGATCGGCGGTGAGGGTGCCCTATGGTATATTCTTTCTGAGACCATCTTTGCGAACCACTCTTCTACGGCCCGTCTTTCTCTGTTACGTTTGTTGGTGAACCTGGATAAGGTGAGCGGATATGATTGGGGCTCAGCGGGGCTGGCCTACTGCTACCACGCCATGGATGAGGCGTGTAGGAACACCAAGGATTCCCTGTCAGGGTATTCTTATGCACAGGAGGTATGCCTTTTGATTACATTTACGCTCTTTGTCTGTATGCTCTGTCTGTGTTTCATACTGAATTTGATCTGTTTTCTTTGTGCAGATATGGGGCTATGCTGTTCTCGGGCTGTATAGATTTGAGTTGGAGAGCCGGGCCCCTTTGTTCCCGGATATCAGGAGGTGGAGCCACCCGAATCGAACCGTTGATGAGGAGGAGAACCAGGATTGGACCCTGACGGTGGCGGAGGCGCGGGCTATGTTGGATACCTTCGAGTATGAGTGGCTAGGCCTATACCCCTGGATCCTGTTGGAGCGAGAGGTGCATCGTGCTTGGGATGCGACTGCGATGCAAAGGATGCTGGCATCTTTGGAGGGAGATACCATGTACCTTGGTGAGCGGGTCTTCCCACAGCATGGCCGGGGTAGACTATCATACAGGGTGCCAGCGGATCCGCCGAGGGCGATGTATCCCACCCACTCCATTCCAGAGGATGATTATGCAGGTCTTTTGGTGGGTGATGCGGCGACGGCTTGCGTGATCCCCGGGGCTTCTTATGCAGAGTTTCTGCCTCGGCTGATGGGTCCCCTCCTGGTGGGGGATAGGCGATCACATGCTCGTGGCTCCGCTTCTGCTTCTGCTTCAGGTTCCTCAGCCCCTAGCACTTCATCCCAGGCCACTGTTCTCTGCCTTTTGCCCCAGACTACGGCCCTTTGAGCTACACGTACATGATGGGGAGCATGCCAATGGTGGGACACATCCCGTCTCCTGATCAGATTCCCGAGGGTTACCGCCTCTCGGCTGATGTCTCTTCGGTATGTTTCTGTTTGTATTGTTTCTGGCATTCGTCCATATAAGTGTATATGTCCGACTTCATCTGAACATTTTCTTCTTCTTTGGTTGTCAGGTCACTCTGTCCGCGGCTGATTACAATCGTGGAGCGACCAAGATGGCGGGACTGATGGCTAGTGTCGGACTGTCCGAGAGGAATTCCACAAGGCTTCTTTGGCGGCCTCGACAGTGGCCTCGGCGGTGACCCCTACTTGCGGAGCCAAGAGATCGAGGAGGGATGGCAGTCCCCGTGGCGGTGATGGCAGAGGTGCCGGCGGCTCGGGCGATTTGATGGCGTGATCCCCTCCTCTTCTCTTTATTTGATTTCTGATGATTTGTATATATTGGCCGGGTGGGCCCAGACAATTTTTCTTTTCTTTTGGTACCTGTTAGGAATATGTAGGTAGCACAAACAATGGTTTTTCTTAACCCCTAATCCTAGGTCTAATTAGTTAGTTAATTAACTTTCTCGACTTTCCCTGTTTTTGGAAATGGAATGGAATGGCCGTTAGGCCACAATTTTGAGCCCTTATCTTGGTGTTTTTACTGCATGTTACGAACTGTACACACAGGTTTTTCGAGACTTGCTTCGTCAAGTCGGGGCTAGATTGTTGTTTGAGCAGAACTGTTGCTGTTTTGCCGTAGAAATATCTCGCGCAAGATAAGGTGTCTTGCACGAGACACGCTAGTCAGGCAGAGATCTCTTCTTTTCCGAATAGGATTTTGTCAGTTTTCCTTATAAAATCACCCTGTAGTCCGGCCAGATACCTCATTCTAGCCTTACAAACTCTAGAGATATTCTGTTAGGGTGAAATTCTTGTCTTCTTCTTCAACCCTATGATCCATGGCTTCCAAGGAGATTGCCCCAACGTCCACGATTGTCGATGATTTTTCTCTGTCGTCTGAAGTGATTGTATCTTTCAAGCAAGCATCAAGGGATTTTGTGAGGTCGTTTCGCAACCGATCTCGCAATAAGTTTATTGCAGAATTCGGATTCAGAATCCTTTTTACCTTGAAGAACCTCCAACCGGATTGGAATCTCTTGCGGGGTCTTTGTTCGATTTTGGGATCCCTCTATTCATCTTTTCAATTTTTCTTTGAATGAGATGGTGCCTCTTTGTGGAGGAATTTGCCATTATCTTGGATATGCCTTTGGTAGTGAGATTCTTTGTTCCTAAGTACAATAGGAATCATGCGGAAGCTTTGAATGAATTGTTAGGGATCCCCCTTGATACTTGCTATGAGTTGGTTCACCGCAAGTGGGTTGATTGCTCTTCTTTTCCGGGACGCTTCAGCGGTGATTCAGATGATGACGCTTTTCATGTCTATAAACGGAATTTTCTGGCTCTTTTTCTTTTCGGAGATGTTCTATTTACATGTAGGGACGGCTTGAGTCGACTCCCAACTTGTGGAAATTGTTCTGCGAGGCTAGAAAACGTTCTAGGAACATTATTCCGCTAATCTTGGGTGAGACCACGCATGGTCTTGACGAGCTGCATAGGACCGGTGTCATGACTCAAGGGAGTCCTCTTCTGTTGACTATTTGGCTTAGGGAGCATCTCAAGTTGGTGGGTCCCCCATTGGAATATTCCCCTTTCACATATCATACGCGAAAGTTATTGATCAAGGATCTTTCAGTGGATGAATGGGCTGAGTTGATTGCGAAGACCGAAACTGCTGACATTCTTTGGTGTCCACCTTATTGGAGGTTGAACAAGTATGTTGCCAATACCAAGGGTTTTGACAGGGTTGTTCTTCCGGGTTTGCGCGATTCCTCCTTTTATTTCCCCAAGCGGGTGCTCCGTCAGCTCGGTCAGCAGCAGGACACTTATCTTTTCGAAGGAGCTTCTCGTGAAGTGTCTTATATTGGTGTAGAGTTTGCGCAGGTGCTAGCTCAAGCATGGGGTGAAGGAACTAGTCGGGATCGCTGGTCGAACCTTCGGACTTTTAATGCAAGTATCTTCTTGTCTGATAAGTACTTGGATTGGTTTCTTCATACCGGTCACCCTAGTGCGGAGAAGATTGATGATCTGCGGCTTTCACTGCTAGGAGATTCTTTTGTAGCTAGCAGTATTTTGCGAAGGAGCGAGGCTCAGTCTGATCCTGCTAATGTGCGAACTGATCCAACTCAGGATTTTCTCGATGGGGATTGGTACGAGAGGCGAAGCAAGGGGATGCCTGGAAAGACGCAAGCTTTAGATAGGCCCCATGTCTTCAATAGGCTCTCAGGATCTGTTTTTGATCGTCTTGACTCTATTTTTGATCGCCTCGAGGGATGTTCCGCTTTGCGGGGCTCAAAGCGCAAGGAGGATTACGACGACGGTGGAAATCATGTCCGCCGGCCTACCAAGTCAATGAAAGGCTAGATCTTTAGGAGTACCAAGAGATTGCTTTGATAGATCAATTGTTTTGCTTTTATTAGTATCTTTTTTTTTTCGAGATTGTTAGCTTAGCAAATTAGTCGTTGTGGTTAGGATTTCCCTTTTGTCATTAATGAAAATGCATTCGATTAATAAAGGACAAAAGTAGATTCATTTATTTGACTAGACCGAACCCGAAGGCTGCCTACGTTCCTCTTTTACAGCAATTAAATAAGAGGCTCAGGTCTAACGTAGTTCATTTTTGAGAAAAAGACAAAATACGGCTCCGTGCCGAGGGGTAATCTCGCGCGAGATAAGCCTCCCCCTTTTTTTTTTATATGCACACCCTTTCTTTTGCCTAGACCGCCCTTTCGGGTTTTCAATCTAGCGGGCTTCTTTTCTTGTGCTAGCTCTAATTTTTGCCTAGGCCGTCCTTTCTGGGATATTCAACCTAGCGAGCGATTTCGTTTTGAGGAGGGCAAGTCACGCGAAGTACTTATTAAGCTTGTCCATGTTGACCGGCTTCGGTAGTTGATCTCCGTCTAAGTCTACCAGCTGAAGGGCTCCCCCAGAGAATATCTTCTTCACAATGTAGGGTCCTATCCATCTTGGTCCCCACTTGCCTAGCGGGTTGAAAGGTCCAGGACGGTGCTCACGGAGAACCAGGTCACCTACTCTGATGTTCCTTGTCTTGACCTTTTTGTTGAAAGCTCTTGCCATTCTTCTTTGGTAAGCTTGAGTATGTTCGGCTGCTTTCAACCTTCTTTCGTCCAACAGGGCCAACTCTTCGTATCTGCTTCCTAGCCAGTCGACCTCGTTCACTTGGTTTTCTAGGAGAACCCGTAGTGACGGTATTTCCAATTCTATCGGTAAGACAGCCTCCATTCTGAATGTGAGGGCGTAGGGAGTCTCTCCTGTAGCTGTTCGAACCGAAGTGCGGTATCCCCATAGTGCGAATGGTAGCTTGTCGGGCCAATCTTTTCCGGTGGCTGCCATTTTCGATGATAGTCTCGATTGTTTTGTTCGCGGCTTCAAGCTGCTCCGTTCGTTTGAGGTCTGCAAGGAGACGACTTGTGCCTTGTGATTTTGTATTCGGTTAGTAGGCGATCGGTTTCCTTCTCGAAGTGGGACCCATTATCGGATATCATCTCTTGCGGAACCCCATACCGGCGAGATGATGTTGTGCTTGATGAACTCTGCAACCTTTACGGCATTCAAAACTTTGTAGGAGGCGGCCTCAACCCACTTAGTGAAGTAGTCGATGGCTACTAGGACGAAGCAGATGTCCGTTGGCTCCTATGGGTGTGACCTTTCCAATCACGTCTATCCCCCATGTAGAGAATGGCCAAGGAGAAGTCATAGGGTACATCAAGGAAGGCGGTGCATGCGAAGATTGGCGTGTATCGACACTTGTGGCACTTCTTGACCATTTTGGTACGGTCGGCTTCCATGGTCGGCCAAAAATACCCTTGTCGATGATCTTTTTGGCGAGCATATTTCCGCTCATGTGGGTTCCACATATGCCACGATGAACATGGTCCATGATTTCTTGGGCCTCTTCCTCGGTGGCACTGAGGAGGTTCCCTTGGGAATGTTTCTTGAATAGGCGGCCGGCGGTGATGACGTAATTAGCGGCCAACCTCTTAAGGGCGATCCGAGTCTTCGGGTCATCTCGGGTGGGATGGTTCCATCTAGGATGAAATGCCAAATGTCATGGTACCATGGTTTCTCTTCGGAGTTCCCAATAGTGGCACATTTGGATAACCATTTGTCTTTGCAGTCGTGGAGATCTATAACGGCGCAGTATGCAGGAGTTGTGCGTCGTGTTATTTTGAAGGGTTTGACCGCTTTTCCTTTAGGGATTTCGACCAATGAGGTAAGTGTGGCCAATGCGTCCGCAAACCGATTTTTGTCTCTGGGGAGGTAGTAAAACGAGACATCTTGGAATTGTTGCACCAACTCTTGGAGATGGGCATTGTATCTTTGAAGGGTTGGATCTTTGACCCTCCACTTCTTCAATGTCTAATTGATGATCAATTGGGAATCCCCGAATACCTCGAGTTCGGTCACGTTGCGTTCTAGAGCTGCCTCAAGTCCCGCTATGCAAGCCTCGTATTCTGTGATGTTGTTGGTGGCGTCAAAGTTAAGACGTATTGCCAGTGGAGTGTAGATGTCGTTAGGGTCTACTAATAACATTCCAATGCCGAACCCCCTCATGTTGGTTGCGCCATCGAAAAATAATTGCCACTTATTTTCTTCTTCTATACTCATGATGTCCTCATCCGAGAATCGCGGGTCTTCCCCTTCACTTCATCGCAAGGAAATTCGGCCAAATGATCTGCGAATACACTCCCCCTGACAGATTTCTGAGTGACGTAAGTGATGTCATATCCCGCGAGCATGAAGTACCGTTTGGCCAGTCTCGAAGACAAATTTGATTTGTCTAGGATATATTTCAGTGGATCCATTTTTGCAATGAGGCGGACCGGGAAGGCTTCTATATAGTGCTTTAGCCTTTGTGATACCTAAACAAGAGCAGCACAGGATTTGTCGAGTGGAGAGTAGTTGATTTTACTGCCTTGGAATCTGCGGCTGACGAAATAGATGGCATTCTCTGTGTGGGAGGCTGGCTGTACTTGAGCGAGCATAGCCCCTAATGCGTTGTCTGTAACCGTGAGGTATAACTTCAAGGGCTTCTCCTTGTGCGGTGGAACCAGAATAGGTGGGGAAGTCAAGTAGCGCTTAACTTCCTCGAATGCTTCTTGACATTCTTCGGTCCATTCTTGAGGTGCGTTTTTCTTAAGTAACTTGAAGATAGGATCGCACATCATAGTCAGTTGATTGATGAATCGGCGATATATTGAAGCTTGCCCATGAATCCCTTTACTTCTTTACGTGTTGCAGGTGGAGGCATGTACGTAATGGCTTTTATCTTGGCGGGATCTGCTTCTATGCCACGCTACGTGACCATGTACCCTAAGACTTTCCCTTTGACCACTCCGAATGAGCATTTGGCGGGGTTGAGCCTCATCTTGTGCTGTCTCAGTCGATTGAAGAATTTTTTGAGATCTCTGAAGTGTTGACCATTTGTCCCTTTTGAGTGAATGATCATGTCGTCCACATATACCTCTATTTCCTTGTGGATCATGTCATGGAATAGTGTCGTGACTGCTCTTTGGTATGTAGCCCCAGCATTCTTGAGACCAAACGGCATGACCGTGTAGCAGAACGTTCCCCAAGGCGTGGTGAATGCTGTTTTGTGCTGATCTTCCTCTGCCATGAGAATTTGGTTATACCCTGCGAAACCGTCGACGAATGAGCGGACTTCGTATGCAGCTGTGGCATCGACCAACATGTCTATGTTCGGTAATGGGAAGTCATCTTTGGGGGATGCCTTGTTCAAGTCTCTGAAATCAACACAGACTCGTATTTTCCCGTTCGACTTGGCGACTTGCACTGTGTTTGCTAACCATTCCGGATATTCAATCACTTTGATGAACCCTACATTCAAGAGCTTCATGATCTCTTCTTTCACTTGCATTGACCATTCCAGCTTGATTCTGCGTAGTTTACGCTTGGTGGCTTGGCGTTGGGTAGCGGTGGTATCTTGTGCTCTACAAGCGGCGATTCAACCCGGGCATATCTTTGTAGGACCAAGCGAAGACGTCGACATATTCTACGAGGAGGCTGTGTCAAGGTTTCTCTGTCTTCCCCCTTGAAGAAGCTGCCGATCTTTGTTTCTCTGGGGTCTTCCGTTGTCCCAAGATTAACCGTTTGCATTTCCTCGTCGTCAACGGGGCCATTCTTTCCACAACGACCTACTTGCTTAGCTAATTCTTTTAAGATTCGTTCGTTTTCTTGATCTATCTCATCGTATGATTCATTATTAACGTGTTCGTTATATTGATTATTATTAGTTAATTCATCATTCACGATGTTAGCAATCTCAGGGTACTCGGAAAGATCAAAATTTTCATTAAGGAAGTAAGGGAATACATGTTCAGCCACTGCCTCGATTTCCTCTTGAGTGAGTTCATCGGAGGTGGAGCCTGCTTCTAATGTAAAAGCTACGGGGCCTATCTTCCTGCGGGGATGGGGAGTGCAACCAAGCTCTTTGATCATGAAGTCTTCATCAACAACTGGTCCTCCGGTGACGTGCCGGTTTAGAATTGGCTCATCACATTTACGTATCAGTCTTGTGTAGTCAGTAGTTGGAGCGTCCCCCTTGGATATTGCATGGATCTGGCTGTCTTCTAACCGGCACAGGTCTTGGAACTGTCGCAGCATGTCTTCTCCCAACGCAAAGTCCCATTCACTTGTCATTTCTACCTTCGTGACCCACAAATCATTAGGGATTAGTGGGATGGATTCTGTTTCATCTGGAGAAGTATCACAGTCGCTAAAGATTTCAAAGCCCGGTTGGCGCTTTCCTTTATCGTCAGTCCATGGTTCTGAAAAGATAAAGTAGGGAATACTTTCCCCTTCTCGAACAAAGTAGCCATTGAGTGTCTTTCGATATGGCTTGAGGTTGCCATTCTTGGGCTTTAGGTCGTCGCAGCCTTTGTAGGTGGTTCCTTCCCACTTGATTTGAGCGAAGCCCCACTCTTCTTCGTCATCTTCATCGTGGATGGAGATGATGTATCCTAGGCCATGCTTTGTGTGAGGCTGGGGGACCGGTGGTGGTTCCGTTATCCCTTGTAAGTGCTTTCCAAGCCCCGAGTCCGAGGAAAGTACCCTTTTGCTAGCATCATTCTCCAGGACGGGAAGGCTTAGGAAAACCAAAGTGCCTTGGAGTAGTCATTTTCGTTGCAAGTTTCTATGACATTCACGGTGCTTTCTTTCTCAATCTCAAAGCCACTTTGAACAGGAAATCGAAGTACTATGTTGTACTTCGAGGATAGGACTAGCGGTAACCATTTCTCCGTGTATGGTGACTATCGTGTTGTTGTGTCTGAACTTGATGCATTGGTGCGGGGAGGAGGGCACACCCCTATGTCGTGTAGCCAAGGGCGACCAAGCGGTAAGTTGAAGGATGCTTTGGGATGTCGATGACTTGGAATTCGATGCTCATAGTGACTTGCCCCATTTCTACAGTATCACGGCCCGATCCCAGGCGGTTCTAGCGGTACAATCGTACCCCCTTACAGTATGCCAGGATGGCTTGAGGTCTTTGTGGGTGAGGCCTAAGGATGATAAGGCTTTCTTTGGGAGGACATTGATTGCAGAACCATTATCGACCAAAATGCGTGGCATTCGATACCCATTCACCTTAGCAGTTATGTAGAGGGCCTCATGATGATTGTTCCCATAGGACGGGAGGTCCAAGTCAGTGAAAGTGATGACGTTACCAAATTGCACTTGGCCAATCATTTGAGTGAGCTCTTCGGGTGTTGCTTCCGAGGAAATGGTCATTTGAGCCAATGCCTTTTTCAACATTTCACGGTGCTTGTGAGATGCTCCTATGAGATCCCAAGGCGAGATGTTTGCTTGTGTCTTCTTTAAGCGAGTTAAGAGAGGATCCTCCGGTTTGCTTGGCGATGAGGCTTTGGCGTGTTTTGGAGGATTTTCATCCCTTGGGTCTTTGTTGGTGATCACACGACAAGATCGTGTGAGTAGGTTGACTGTTTTAGACCCTTTTTCCTTTTGTTCTAAGATTTCCTCCCAAGACATCATATAACAGAAAGAAGATTTATTAAATTCAAGAGGGCTCTCGTCCACAATTGTGGCTAGACGAGTAGGGTCCTCGTAGCTACTTTCTATCAGATTGACCTCATTGTTTGGCGAAGGATTAGTAACAACATTAGGTAATCCTATCTCTTTATCGTCAAACAAATCTTGGATGACATCTTTCAAGTGGAAGCAGGAGTTGGTGTTGTGACCGGTAAAGTTGTGGTACTTACAGAAGAGGTGATGAGCATGGTTGGCAGGAAGGTCTTTCTTTGGAGGCCCACCTTCTCTTGGTTTGATTTTCCCGTTCTTGACAAGCACTTGAAGAGTTCTTCTTGGGTGATTCCTTCAAGCTTGTCATAATGTCTATCCTTCTTCTTCTTTTGTGGTGGAGTGCTGCGAGTATTTACCATTTCGGGATGATTGAAGACAATGGCATTGACGGATGCATCCTTGGGATTGGAAGAGGAAGAAGAGCTCTTGTTGTAACGGAATCCACTTTCTTTCTTGACTTCCCTTTTACGTTTGATGAGGTCATCTAACCGAATGCCCGACTTGTGAAGTTCGGCGAAGCTAGGAAAATAGTTGCCGGCTAGCTTGTCTTGATATTCCTCTCTAAGGCATTGTATGAGGATGTGAATTTGCTCGTCTAGGCTGGGCCTATCAACAATTTCGGTTAGTTTGGTTCTCCACCTTTTGACAAAATCTGTGAAGGATTCGTTCGGAAGCTGCTTGGTTTGCTCAAGATCCCTTCTAGTGGTGCGATAAGTGGAGTTGTCCTCGTATTGCTTTTGGAAAGTACAACTAGCGAGTGGCCAGTCGAGTCTCGTAGAGAGTGGAAGGGTCATATACCAATCTCTTGCGGCACCATCGAGAGTTTGGGGAAAGCATTGGGCTAACAGGTTGTCATCAACACCCATAGGTAGCATGGCCCAAGAGTAGGTCTCCAAATGTGATTTGGGATAGGTGGTGCCATTGAATTTTGCAATGTCGGGTGTCTTGTACTTTCTAGGAAGCTTTGACATGGACTGACGAAGGGTATCGTAATCAATAGAGAGCGAGGCTCCCTTACTCACATCAAGGGATGCAAGTTTCTTTTCTAGCATGGCCATGGTAAGGGGTTCATTCTTGCTTTCCCCCTTGCTTTCTTTCTTGGATGTGTAGCTTTCATTGTCAGATGAGGAAGATGACGAGCTAGACTCGTACCTCTTTTTCTTGCCTTTTCTTTTGCGGCGACCCTTGGCCCTTTTGGTGTATGACTCCTCTTCTCCGGAGGAAGAATCATTTTTCTTCTTATTTTCTTTGTTGGCTAGTGCAGCCCTAAGCTCTTGAATTTCTTCCACGAGAGTGTGGATTTGGGAAGCTTGCACTTCTAGGCGATCATTGGCTTCTTCCAGAAGTTTGTGGTTGTTTTCAGACAGAGTTTCGTTACTCGGAATGTTGTCGACATCGGACATTGTGTTGGGAGTCTTGGAGTTGAGTAGCTTCGGAAAACTGACAGAAGAGATGCAGATATCAGGATCTAGCCCCAATGAGTCGGAAGCATGCTCAAAATGGCTCAGGCTCAAATTCAGCAAACAGAAGCATTATCCCGCGCGAGATATGTTGTCCCGCGCGAGATAGCCACACGGAAAGTCGATTTTTATTTAGACCTAATTTTTGGTCGGAACGGAAAGTCCGTTTTGAGGGGTTTCTAAGGCCTTTATCAGAACTTAACGACTAAGCAATCAATCCGATTTTTGTAAAACAAAGCCATGTAAGATCGTTTTTCGAAGGATTATACATATATGTATTTTTTCAAAGGGACATCCGAAAGGGTCATTCCGAAGGGACTTTTTCCGAAGGGACTTTTCCGAATCCTTCTTTATTGTCAATTTTGCATGGCTTTGTTTTGGTCAAAAATAAGAAAAGATCACCTAGTCAAAACCGACCGGTCACGGAGTGATCCTAAAAAGGTCAATCTACATGAGAATGTGGCGATGCAGGGCTGGAAGGCTAGGCTCCCCGCGATATGACAATCTAAGTGGATTGAATACGCGGAGTGGGATTGTCCAACTTCGGAGAGACCGGCGACTAGGTGGTTACCGTCATCCGTCCTTAGTGTGGGTCCCGGGTTTATAGAGGGTATGCAGTGCAATGACAGTTATAATATGAGTGCGCGTGTGTGATAGTCAATCTAGGTGATAGAGTAAAATAGAGTGTTTTTTTTTTCGAAAAATCAAAAGGAAAACAGATAGTGGCCGCACCAAGTGGTTGCCTACGTTTCTTCCAAGTTAGGAAGACTCAGGCCATCGTAGTTCCACATAAAGAGAGAGAAAGAGAGATAAATAATTCAATTTACAACTCCCGAATCCCCAATGGACCGGACTTTAATTAAATAAAACCCAATCGCACACAGTTTATAAATAATAATCAATTATTTAAAGGAAACAAAGGTTCGAGTTCTGCACCTTAAGGGAGGCCTTAAGATGCGGGAACTCTGCAGATAATGAATGCTGGGATCCCCCTTGCATGTTCGGCTCTCGTCTTGGACTATGAGACAAACGGGAGAAACCAGAAAACAACCAGATTGCCGAAGCAATATCTCGCGCGAGATATGATACTTCGCCGCGAGATATGCCTCATCTGAGAGCAACAAATTCGATTTTACCAAAAAATTTTTTGAAAACCTCTCTTTAAATTTTGACGCAAGTTTAAGCCTCTTAATTTTAAGTCCCCAGCGGAGTCGCCACTGTAGCGTTGTGAGGAAAAAGAGAGGGTTTTTTCCCTATCCTTTTCGTTTTTTGAGTCGCCACCTATATTATTCGATTGGAGAAAATAGGAAAACCATTTTAAAATAGATTTGGGTTCGGGGCTTAGGTTATGAAATGGGTAGGTCAAGGAGCATCCATTTCACCCAATCCGGAGATCGGTCTTGCTAAAGAAAAGAGAGGTTTTCAAAAAAGATTTTAAATATTATAAACAAAGGTCCATTTAACGGGGTTAAACGGAATGTAGGATCGATTTCTTCGAGACCGTCTCCATGATTTGGAGAGGCTCTAGGCCGATCCTAGATTCTATGGACTTATACCACTCTAACAGTCAATTAGAAGGGGATTTAGGGGGTTACCTTGCGTGAGGTGATTTGGGCAGAGTTTCGACTCAAGTTTAGAATCGACTCTTGACACGGACAGAGCTTCGCCTCGATCCTTGACTTGGAGCTTGATGTTTGTTTATCAACAAGGTTGACAAACAAACTATGAGGTGAGTTTTTTAGGGTGATTTTGTAGGATTCTTTCAAGGAGAGAAACCAACAAAATATGTGTGTTATGAAAATTCTTCCGACCTCTTGAACCTTGGAAGTCACCAAGTATTTATAGGGGTTGGGGAAGTGTTGAAGATGAGATCAAACACTTCAAGATGGTTCCAGACTCCAAATTCTATTGGTTGGCCGGAGAGATAAAGTTTTATCCCGAAAAGAGGTTGAAATCGACGAGGGAACTGTCGTCTGCAATCTGCAGAGGGGGGATATCTCGCGCGAGACACGCCATCTCGCGGTGAGATATTGCTCCTGTGGACAGTTTTGTCCTTTCCTCGTTATCTCGTATGCAGTTTAGTCCCAAACTAACGGTGGTTAGTCAAAACTTAACGAAACATGACGAAATGGTGGATTTCTACCTTTTGACTCAAAGCGAGACTTAGAGTGGTATAAGTATGTTCCGATGTGTTCAGAATAGGGTGTCTACAATATGGGAGTAACTTGTCATTAGATTGACAATTCTTGGACCATTCAAAAGAGATTGATTGCATATAGAGATTTTGATGATGAGCATACCGCACACAATATTGCACTTAAACTACAAAGTATTTTACAAGAATATAATTTAGTTACTAAAATTTTTTCAATGTCTTTTGATAATGCTAGCTCTATACTGCAAGTTTACCGGAACTAATTGGTATTTGTAAACCGGTATTAGGTGGAAATTTTTTTCAAATTAGATGTTTTTGTCATATTTTAAATTTATGTGTGCAAGATGGTCTATCTGCTTTACAAGATTCAATTATTCCTATTAAACGAGGTATACAGTTTATTATGAGAAAAAGTTCCAATCAAAGAAAATGGAGAGACTATTGCAAGGCAAATGATATCCGTCCCAAAAAATTTTCAATGGATGTTACAACTAGGTGGAATTCTACCTATAAACTTTTAGCGAATTCTTTTCTTTATAAGGAACAAATTTGCTTGTTTTTGTCTTCCGTTGGTTACAAATACACCCTATTTCCTCATCAATGGAATGCTTGTGGAAGCATGATCAAATTGTTGAAAAATTTCAAGGATGCCACTGTCATGTTATCCGGTACGTATTATCCTACTTCTAACTTAGTTGTTGATCATAGTATTATTATTTCGGGTACATTTTGTGAATTTAAAGATGATCCCATAATTGGTCCAGCCATTGTTAGCATGAAGGAAAAATGGTTGAAATATTTTGAGACAATTCCAAGTATTTTTTAATTGCAAAAATTTTAGATCCAAGGGTTAGAATGGATGGTTTGGAACAACTTCTTACATATTACTATCAAAATTTGTTTGATGCAAATGATCCCCGTTTTCCAAATATTGATCAAATATTGTCTGATGCGAAAAATGAATTTTTAAATGTTTTTAAAGAGTACAACTCAATTTATGGTGGTGCTAGTACAAGTGAGGCTCCTCCTCGTCAAACTAGCGAAACGGACAACTCTTTTTTGACTTCTTTTTATGGAAATAGAAAGCGCTCTAGAGGAAGCGGTTCTAATGCGGAATTTGAAAAATATTTGAACACGGAATTTGAATATGATGATGAGGTTGAATTTTGCATTTTACATTGGTGGGCCAAGAGGGCGAGTTCTTATCCTATTGTTTCTAGGATAGCAAGAGAAATATTTGCTTCTCCCGCATCAACGATTTCGGTTGAGCACGCTTTTAGCATTGGTGGAAATATTGCGGATCCGCAACGTGCAAATTTAACTGTTGAAAATTTAGAAAATCAAAATTTGTTGAATGATTGGGTCAAAGCGGAGAAAAGAGATCAAGAGCCAAAGTTTTCCTCATTCGATGAAGATTTCTTTGATACAACATCGGGAAGTGACGAGAACAATGACACAATCCCAATGGCCCAAATGTAAGTTGATGTAATTTATATAGTTTAATTTGTATAATTTAATTTGTTGCTTTGTTTTATTTTATATATTAGGTTTTTTTTATTTAGATTAGATTGTTATAATTTAAATAAATATTGTAAAATACTAAGAACGAGGTTAAGGCTCCTTATGTCCTCCCTTACTTATAAAAGGGCAAGGTTGTTTGTCCCCCTCATTGTAACATTTTAACAATTATTAATAAAATTTAAGGGTACCGTCCCTTTTTCTTTTATAAAATATGTTAAAATAATTTGTTTATTATTCATCTTCATCCAAATTTGTTAGAATCTTAACAGTTTTGATGGCTTAAAAGAGAAGAAAAGGAAAAGGAAGTGACCAAAGTGCACTGACCAAACTTTGGGGTTGCTTGAATTTGGCTATGGGCGGTCGCCCACCTCTCTTGGGCGGTCGCCCATGTGTGCAGAGCCTTTTAAACATTGCTTGAATTTGGCTATGCGCGGTCGCCCATGTGTGCAGAGGCTTTTAAACATTGCTTGAATTTGGCAATGGGCGTTCGCCCACCTCTCTTGGGCAGTCGCCCAACTGGACAGTTTTCAAAAAAAAAAAAAAAGGACAAAAAAGGAACCGGGAAACCGTGGAACCGGAACCGGGAACCGGATTTTAGCGGTTCCGTCTCGGTTCCCCCTTCCCCGGAACCGAAACCGGCGGTTCGGAACCGAAACCGGAACCGGGAACCGGATGCCCATGCCTACCAAAAATGCGTGTGCTACCTCCTTTGGGGAATCGGGAAATTTCGTAAATGGTGATTTTAACCATGAAAACGACCTCTGTTTGAGCCAAATTTTTGGTTTGATGATCCTTTCAAATGTTATATTGGATTGGCTGAAAAATGGATGGTATTTGGCTACTAGATCCCGGGAGCCTAAAAATGCGTGTACTACCCCTTTGGGAAATCGGGAAATTTCGTAAATGGTGCTTTTCAACATGAAAACGAACTCCGTTTGAGCCAAATTTTTGGTGGAAGGATCCTTTCACATGTTCTATAAGATTGGTTCAAAAAAGGAGGGTATTTGGCTACTAGTTCGAGGGAGCCCAAAAATGCGTGTGCTACCCCCTTTGGGGAATTGGGAAATTTCGTAAATGGTGATTTTCACCAGGAAAATTACCTCCGTTTGAGCCAAATTTTTGGTGAGATGATCCTTTCAAATGTTATATTGGATTGGTTGGAAAATGGATGGTATTTGGCTACTAGTTCCCGGGAGCCCAAAAATGCGTGTACTACCCCATTTGGGGAATCGGGAAATTTCGTAAATGGTGCTTTTCACCATGAAAACGACCTCCGTTTGAGCCAAATTTTTGGTGGGCGGATCCTTTCAAATATTCTAAAAGATTGGTTGAAAAAAGGAGGGTATTTTCCTACAAGTTCGAGAGAGCCCAAAAATGCGTGTGGTACCCCCTTTGGGGAATCGGGAAATTTCGTAAATGGTGATTTTCACCATGAAAACGACCTCCGTTTGAGCCAAATTTTTGGTGGGATGATCCTTTCAAATGTTCTATTGGATTGGTTAAAAAATGGATGGTATTTGGCCACTAGTTCCCGGGAGCCCGAAAAAATTTCGTAAATGGTGGTTTTCACCTTGAAAACGACCTCCGTTTGAGCCAAATTTTTGGTAGGCAGATCCTTTCAAATGTTCTATATGATTGGTTGAAAAAGGGGGGGTATTTGGATACTAGTTCGAGGGAGCCCAAAAATGCGTGTGCTACCCCTTAGGGGTGGGTAGCACATTTTCACCGTAAATGGGCGAATCCTTTCAAATGTTCTATTAGATTGGTTGAAAAAAGGAGGGTATTTGGCTTCTAGTTCGAGGGCGCCCAAAAATGCGTGTGCTACGCCCTTTGGGGAATCGGGAAATTTCGTAAATGGTGATTTTCACCATGAAAACGACCTCCGTTTGAGCCAAATTTTTGGTGGGATGATCCTTTCAAATGTTCTATTGGATTGGTTAAAAAATGGATGGTATTTGGCCACTAGTTCCCGGGAGCCCGAAAAAATTTCGTAAATGGTGTTTTTCACCTTGAAAACGACCTCCGTTTGAGCCAAATTTTTGGTAGGCGGATCCTTTCAAATGTTCTATATGATTGGTTGAAAAAGGGGGGGTATTTGGATACTAGTTCGAGGGAGCCCAAAAATGCGTGTGCTACCCCTTAGGGGTGGGTAGCACATTTTCACCGTAAATGGGCGAATCCTTTCAAATGTTCTATTAGATTGGTTGAAAAAAGGAGGGTATTTGGCTACTAGTTCAAGGGCGCCCAAAAATGCGTGTGCTACGCCCTTTGGGGAATCGGGAAATTTCGTAAATGGTGATTTTCACCATGAAAACGACCTCCGTTTGAGCCAAATTTTTGTTGGGATGATCCTTTCAAATGTTCTATTGGATTGGTTGAAAAATGGATGGTATTTGGCTACTAGTTCCCGGGAGACCAAAAATGCGTGTCCTACCACGATTGGGGAATCGGGAAATTTCGTAAATGGTTCTTTTCACCATGAAAACGACCTCCGTTTGAGCCAAATTTTTGGTGGGCGGATCCTTTCAAATGTTCTATAAGATTGGCTGAAAAAAGGAGGGTATTTGGCTACTAGTTCGAGAGAGCCCACAAATGCGTGTGCTAACCCCTTTGGGGAATCGGGAAATTTCAAAAATGGTGATTTTCACCATGAAAACGACCTCCGTTTGAGTCAAATTTTTTGTGGGATGACCCTTTCAAATGATCTATTGAATTGGATGAAAAATGGATGGTATTTGGCTACTAGTTCCCGGGAGCCCAAAAATGCCTGTACTACCCCCTCTGGGGAATCGTGAAATTTCGTAAATGGTGCTTTTCACCATGAAAACGACTTCCGTTTGAGCCAAATTTTTGGTGGGATGATCCTTTCAAATGTTCTATTGGATTGGTTGAAAAGTGAATGTATTTAGATACTAGTTCTCGGGAGCCCAAAAATGCGTGTACTACCCCCTTTGGGGAATCGGGAAATTTCGTAAATGCTGCTTTTTACCATGAAAACGACCTCAGTTTGAGCAAAATTTTTGGTGGGCGGATCCTTTCAAATGTTCTATAAGATTTTTTTAAAAAAGGAGGGTATTTGGCTACTAGATCGAGGGAGCCCAAAAATGCGTGTGCTACCCCCTTTGGGGAATCGGGAAATTTTGTAAATGGTGATTTTCACCATGAAAACGACCTCCGTTTGGGCCAAATTTTTGGTGGGATGATCCTTTCAAATGTTCTATTGGATTGGTTGAAAAGTGAATGTATTTAGATACTAGTTCTCGGGAGCCCAAAAATGCGTGTACATCCCCTTTGGGGAATCGGGAAATTTCGTAAATGCTGCTTTTTACCATGAAAATGACCTCCGTTTGAGCAAAATTTTTAATGGGCGGATCCTTTCAAATGTTCTATAAGATTGGTTGAAAAAAGGAGGGTATTTGGCTACTAGTTCGAGGAGCCCAAAAATGCGTGTGCTACCCCTTTTGGGGAATCGGGCAATTTCTTAAATGGTGATTTTCACCATGAAAATGACCTCCGTTTGGGACAAATTTTTGGTGGGATGAAATTTCAAATGTTCTTTTAGATTGGTTGAAAAATGGATGGTATTTGGCTACTAGTTCCCGGGAGCCCAAAATGCGTGTACTACCCCCTTTGGGGAATCTGGAAATTTCGTAAATGGTGCTTTTCACCATGAAAATGACCTCCGTTTGAGCCAAATTTTTGGTGGAAAGATCCTTCCAAATGTTCTATAAGATTGGTTGAAAAAATGAGGGTATTTGGCTACTAGTTCGAGGGAGCCCAAAAATGCGTGTGCTACCCCCTTTGGGGAATCGGGAAATTTCGTAAATGGTGATTTTCACCATGAAAACGACCTCCGTTTGAGCCAAATTTTTGGTGGGATGATCCTTTAAAATTTTATATTGTATTATTTGAAAAATGGATGGTATTTGGCTAATAGTTCCCGGGAGCCCAAAAATGCGTGTACTGCCCCCTTTGGGGAATCGGGAAATTTCGTAAATTGTGCTTTTCACCATGAAAACGACCTCCGTTTGAGCCAAATTTTTGATGGACGGATCCTTTCAAATATTATATAAGATTGGTTGAAAAAAGGAGGGTACTTGGCTACTAGTTCGAGGGAGCCCAAAAATGCGTGTGCTACCCCCTTTGGGAAATCAGGAAATTTCGTAAATGGTGATTTTCACCATGAAAATGACCTCCGTTTGAGCCAAATTTTTGGTGGGATGATCCTTTCAAATGTTCAATTGGATTGGTTGAAAAATGGATGGTATTTGGCTACTAGTTCCCGGAAGCCCAAAAATGCGTGTACTACCCCCTTTTCGGAATCGGGAAATTTCGTAAATGGTGCTTTTCACCATGAAAACGACCTCCATTTGAGCCAAATTTTTGGTGGAGGGATCCTTCAAAATTTTCTATAAGATTGGTTGAAAAAGGAGGGTATTTGGCTACTAGTTCGAGGGAGCCCAAAAATGCGTGTGCTACCCCTTTGGGGAATTTAGAAATTTCGTAAATGGTGATTTTCACCATGAAATGATCTCTGTTTGAGCCAAATTTTTGGTGGGATGATCCTTTCAAATGTTTTATTGGATTGGTTGAAAAATGGATGACATTTGGCTAATAGTTCCCGGGAGCCCAAAAATGCGTGTACTACCCCCCTTTGGAGAATCGGGAAATTTCGTAAATGGTGCTTTTCACCATGAAAACGACTTCCGTTTGAGCAAAATTTTTGGTGGAGGGATCCTTTAAAAATTTTCTATTATATTGGTTGAAAAATGGATGGTATTTGGCTACTAGTTCCCGGGAGCCCAAAAATGCGTGTACTACCCCCTTTGGGAAATCGGGAAATTTCGTAAATGGTGCTTTTCAACATGAAAACGACCTCCGTTTGAGCCAAATTTTTGGTGGGCGGATCCTTTCAAATGTTCTACAAGATTTGTTAAAAAAAAGGATGGTATTTGGCTACTAGTTCGAGGGAGCCCAAAAATGCGTGTGCTACCCCCTTTGGTGAATCGTGAATTTTTGTAAATGGTGTTTTCACCATGAAAACGACCTCCGTTTGAGCCAAATTTTTGGTGGGAGGATCCTTTCAAATGTTCTATAAGATTTGTTGAAAAAAAGGATGGTATTTGACTACTAGTTCGAGGGAGCCCAAAAATGCGTGTGCTACCTACCCCCTTTGGGGAATCGGGAAATTTCGTAAATGGTGATTTTCACCATGAAAACGATCTCTGTTTGAGCCAAATTTTTGGTGGGATGATTCTTTCAAATGTTCTATTGGATAGGTTGAAAAATGGATGGTATTTGGCTAATAGTTCCCGGGAGCCCAAAAATGCGTGTACGACCCCCTTTGGGGAATCGAGAAATTTCGTAAATGGTGATTTTCACCATGAAAATGACCTCCGTTTGAGCAAAATATTTGGTGGGAGGATCCTTTCAAATTTTCTATAAGATTGGTAGAAAAAAGGAGGGTATTTGGCTACTAGTTCGAGGGAGCCCAAAAATGTGTGTGCTACCCCCTTTGGGGAATCGGAAAATTTCGTAAATGGTGATTTTCACCATGAAAACGACCTACGTTTGAGCCAAATTTTTGGTGGGATGATTCTTTCAAATGTTTTATTGGATTGGTTGAAAAATGGATGGTATTTGGCTAATAGTTCCCGGGCGCCCAAAAATGCGTGTACGACCCCCTTTGGGGAATCGGGAAATTTTGTAAATGGTGCTTTTCACCATGAAAACGACCTCCGTTTGAGCCAAATATTTGGTTGGAGGATCCTCTCAAATTTTCTATAAGATTGGTTGAAAAAAGGAGGGTATTTGGCTAATAGTTAGAGGGAGCCCAAAAATGCGTGTGCTACCCCCTTTGGAGAATCGAGAAATTTCGTAAATGGTGATTTTCACAATGAAAACGACCTCCGTTTGAGCCAAATTTTTGGTGGGATGATCCTTTCAAATGTTCTATTGGATTGGTTTAATAATGGATGGTATTTGGCTACAAGTTCCCGGGAGCCCAAAAATGCGTGTGCTACCCCCTTTGGGGAATCGGGAAATTTCGTAAATGGTGATTTTCACCATGAAAACGACCTCCGTTTGAGCCAAATTTTTGGTGGTCGGATCCTATCAACTGTTCTAAAATATTTGTTGAAAAAAGGAGGGTATTTGGCTACTAGTTCGAGGGAGCCCAAAAATGCGTGTGCTACCCCCTTTTGGGAATCGGGAAATTTCGTAAATGGTGATTTTCACCATGAAAACGACCTCCGTTTGGGCCAAATTTTTGGTGGGATGATCCTTTCAAATTTTCTATTGGATTGGTTGAAAAGTGAATGTATTTAGATACTAGTTCTCGGGAGCCCAAAAATGCGTGTACTATCCCCTTTGGGGAATCGGGAAATTTCGTAAATGCTGCTTTTTACCATGAAAACGACCTCCGTTTGAGCAAAATTTTTGGTGGGCGGATCCTTTCAAATGTTCTATAAGATTGGTTGAAAAAAGGAGGGTATTTGGCTACTAGTTCGAGGAGCCCAAAAATGCGTGTGCTACCCCCTTTGGGGAATCGGGCAATTTCTTAAATGGTGATTTTCACCATGAAAATGACCTCCGTTTGGGACAAATTTTTGGTGGGATGAAATTTCAAATGTTCTATTGGATTGGTTGAAAAATGGATGGTATTTGGCTACTAGTTCCCGGGAGCCCAAAATGCGTGTACTACCCCCTTTGGGGAATCGGGAAATTTCGTAAATGGTGCTTTTCACCACGAAAATGACCTCCGTTTGAGCCAAATTTTTGGTGGAAAGATCCTTTCAAATGTTCTATAAGATTGGTTGAAAAAAGGAGGGTATTTGGCTACCAGTTCGAGGGAGCCCAAAAATGCGTCCAAATTTTTGGTGGGATGATCCTTTAAAATTTTCTATTGGATTATTTGAAAAATGGATGGTATTTGGCTAATAGTTCCCGGGAGCCCAAAAATGCGTGTACTGCCCCCTTTGGGGAATCGGGAAATTTCGTAAATTGTGCTTTTCACCAAGAAAATGACCTCCGTTTGAGCCAAATTTTTGGTGGACGGATCCTTTCAAATAGTCTATAAGATTGGTTGAAAAAAGGAGGGTACTTGGCTACTAGTTCGAGGGAGCCCAAAAATGCGTGTGCTACCCCATTTGGGGAATCGGGAAATTTCGTAAATGGTGATTTTCACCATGAAAACGACCTTCGTTTGAGCCAAATTTTTGGTGGGATGATCCTTTCAAATGTTCAATTGGATTGGTTGAAAAATGGATGGTATTTGGCTACTAGTTCCCGGAAGCCCAAAATGCGTGTACTGCCCCCTTTGGGGAATCGGGAAATTTCGTAAATGGAGCTTTTCACCATGAAAACGACCTCCGTTTGAGCCAAATTTTTGGTGGAGGGATCCTTCCAAATGTTCTATAAGATTGGTTAAAAAAGGAGGGTATTTGGCTACTAGTTCGAGGGAGCCCAAAAATGTGTGTGCTACCCCTTTGGGGAATTTAGAAATTTCGTAAATGGTGATTTTCACCATGAAAATGATCTCCGTTTGAGCCAAATTTTTGGTGGGATGCTCCTTTCGTAAATGGTGCTTTTCACCATGAAAACGACCTCTGTTTGAGCCAAATTTTTGGTGGAGGGATCCTTTAAAAATTTTCTATAATATTGGTTGAAAATGGATGGTATTTGGCTACTAGTTCCGGGAGCCCAAATATGCGTGTACTACCCCCTTTGGGGAATCGGGAAATTTCGTAAATGGTGCTTTTCACCATGAAAACGACCTCCGTTTGAGCCAAAATTTTGGTGGGCGGGATCCTTTCAAATGTTATATAAGATTGTTTATAAAAAGGATGGTATTTGGCTAATAGTTTGAGGGAACCCAAAAATGCAAGTGCTACCCCCTTTGGGGAATCGGGAAATTTCGTAAATGGTGATTTTCACCATGAAAACGACCTCCGTTTGAGCCAAATTTTTGGTGGGATGATCCTTTAAAATGTTCTATTGGATTGGTTGAAAAATGGATGGTATTTGGCTACTAGTTCCCGGGAGCCCAAAAATGCGTGTACCAACCCCTTTGGGGAATCAGGAAATTTCGTAAATGGTGCTTTTCACCATGAAAATGACCTCCGTTTGAGCCAAATTTTGGTGGGCGGATCCTTTCAAATTTTATATAAGATTGGTTGGATAAATGAATGGTATTTGGCTACTAGTTCGAGGGAGCCCAAAAATGCGTGTGCTACCCCCTTTGGGGAATCGGGAAATTTCGTAAATGGTGATTTTCACCGTGAAAACGATCTCTGTTTGTGCCAAATTTTTGGTGGGCGGATCCTTTCAAATATTCTAAAAGATTGGTTGAAAAAAGGAGGGTATTTGGCTACTAGTTCGAGGAGCCCAAAAATGCGTGTGCTACCCCCTTTGGGGAATCGGGCAATTTCTTAAATGGTGATTTTCACCATGAAAATGACCTCCGTTTGGGACAAATTTTTGGTGGGATGAAATTTCAAATGTTCAATTGGATTGGTTGAAAAATGGATGGTATTTGGCTACTAGTTCCCGGGAGCCCAAAATGCGTGTACTACCCCCTTTGGAGAATCGGGAAATTTCGTAAATGGTGCTTTTCACCACGAAAATGACCTCCGTTTGAGCCAAATTTTTGGTGGAAAGATCCTTTCAAATGTTCTATAAGATTGGTTGAAAAAAGGAGGGTATTTGGCTACCAGTTCGAGGGAGCCCAAAAATGCGTCCAAATTTTTGGTGGGATGATCCTTTAAAATTTTCTATTGGATTATTTGAAAAATGGATGGTATTTGGCTAATAGTTCCCGGGAGCCCAAAAATGCGTGTACTTCCCCCTTTGGGAATCGGAAATTTCGTAAATTGTGCTTTTCACCAAGAAAATGACCTCCGTTTGAGCCAAATTTTTGGTGGACGGATCCTTTCAAATAGTCTATAAGATTGGTTGAAAAAAGGAGGGTACTTGGCTACTAGTTCGAGGGAGCCCAAAAATGCGTGTGCTACCCCATTTGGGGAATCGGGAAATTTCGTAAATGGTGATTTTCACCATGAAAACGACCTTCGTTTGAGCCAAATTTTTGGTGGGATGATCCTTTCAAATGTTCAATTGGATTGGTTGAAAAATGGATGGTATTTGGCTACTAGTTCCCGGAAGCCCAAAAATGCGTGTACTACCCCCTTTTCGGAATCGGGAAATTTCGTAAATGGAGCTTTTCACCATGAAAACGACCTCCGTTTGAGCCAAATTTTTGGTGGAGGGATCCTTCCAAATGTTCTATAAGATTGGTTAAAAAAGGAGGGTATTTGGCTACTAGTTCGAGGGAGCCCAAAAATGTGTGTGCTACCCCTTTGGGGAATTTAGAAATTTCGTAAATGGTGATTTTCACCATGAAAATGATCTCCGTTTGAGCCAAATTTTTGGTGGGATGCTCCTTTCGTAAATGGTGCTTTTCACCATGAAAACGACCTCTGTTTGAGCCAAATTTTTGGTGGAGGGATCCTTTAAAAATTTTCTATAATATTGGTTGAAAATGGATGGTATTTGGCTACTAGTTCCGGGAGCCCAAATATGCGTGTACTACCCCCTTTGGGAAATCGGGAAATTTCGTAAATGGTGCTTTTCAACATGAAAACGACCTCCGTTTGAGCCAAATTTTTGGTGGGCGGATCCTTTCAAATGTTCTATAAGATTTGTTAAAAAAAAAGGATGGTATTTGGCTACTAGTTCGAGGGAGCCCAAAAATGCGTGTGCTACCCCCTTTGGGGAATCGAGAAATTTCGTAAATGGTAATTTTCACCATGAAAACGACCTCTGTTTGAGCCAAATTTTTGGTGGGATGATCCTTTAAAATGTTCTATTGGATTGGTTGAAAAATGGATGGTATTTGGCTACTAGTTCCCGGGAGCCCAAAAATGCGTGTACCAACCCCTTTGGGGAATCGGGAAATTTCGTAAATGGTGCTTTTCACCATGAAAATGACCTCCGTTTGAGCCAAATTTTGGTGGGCGGATCCTTTCAAATTTTATATAAGATTGGTTGGATAAATGAATGGTATTTGGCTACTAGTTCGAGGGAGCCCAAAAATGCGTGTGCTACCCCCTTTGGGGAATCGGGAAATTTCGTAAATGGTGATTTTCACCGTGAAAACGATCTCTGTTTGTGCCAAATTTTTGGTGGGATGATTCTTTCAAATGTTCTATTGTATAGGTTGAAAAATGGATGGTATTTGGCTAATAGTTCTCGGGAGCCCAAAAATGCGTGTACGACCCCCTTTGGGGAATCGGGAAATTTCGTAAATGGTGCTTTTCACCATGAAAATGACCTCCGTTTGAGCCAAATATTTGGTGGTAGGATCCTTTCAAATTTTCTATAAGATTGGTAGAAAAAAGGAGGGTATTTGGCTACTAGTTCGAGGGAGCCCAAAAATGCGTGTGCTACCCCCTTTGGGGAATCGGGAAATTTCGTAAATGGTGATTTTCACCGTGAAAACGACCTTCGTTTGAGCCAAATTTTTGGTGGGATGATTGTTTCAAATGTTTTATTGAATTGGTTGAAAAATGGATGGTATTTGGCTAATAGTTCCCGGGCGCCCAAAAATGCGGGTACGACCCCCTTTGGGGAATCGGGAAATTTTGTAAATGGTGCTTTTCACCATGAAAACGACCTCCGTTTGAACCAAATATTTGGTTGGAGGATCCTTTCAAATGTTCTATAAGATTGGTTGAAAAAAGGAGGGTATTTGGTTGAAAAATGGATGGTATTTGGCTAATAGTTCACGGTCCGATTCCAATCCTCAATCGCGACCTTTCACGGTCCGATTTCAAGTCTCAATCGCGACCTTTCACGGTCCGATCTCAAACATTCAATCCCGAACTTCGCGGTCCGACCTCCACTCTCTTATCGAGACCTTCGCTGGTCATCTCTCCGGCAACAGCAATAAGCCCGAACCCCAAGGCACGAACGCCTTGCAAGCAGTCATCTCACCGGCAAAAGCAATAAGCCCGAACCCCAAGGCACGAACGCCTTGCAACAATCCCTCTTCGGCCATCCAGGTAAGCCCGAACGCTCATCCCCAGCAGGATAAAACTGGCAACAGCAATAAGCCCAGCACCCAAGGCACAAACGCCCTCGTCAGCATCGCAACTCCGGTTTGAGGCGCCACACGCCCTCGAAGGTTTCAGAAGTCTCAGGTTCAGACGCCTCCCAATAGTCTCCATTCAGGTTCCGATACCTCGCGAATGGTCTCCTCTCAGGTTCAGACGCCTCCCAATAGTCTCCATTCAGGTTCCGATACCTCGCGAATGGTCTCCTCTCAGGTTCAGACGCCTCCCAATAGTCTCCATTCAGGTTCCGATACCTCGCGAATGGTCTCCTCTCAGGTTCAGACGCCTCCTAACAGTCTCCATTCAGGTACATGTACCCCGCGAATGGTCTCATCCAGGTTCAGACGCCTCCTAATAGTCTCGCTCAGGTCAAGGTCCCCATGCGCGGCCCTTGCCCCTTTTCGAACTACGATCGGCTTGATTCCAGCTCGGGATACGTAGGAATCCTTTTTGCTAAGGGTCCAGCCACCTGACCGCCCAGGTCTCTTTCAAAGTAAGGCATCCCGATTTGGATCCTTATTTTTTTCAACGACCCCACCTCCTTCGGAGGAGACGTCGCTGAGGGGCTAACTGTAAGTACCCAAATCCGGATCGTCCAAATCCGTCAGAAAGTTAACCGAAATCCGTTAACTGGCCCGCTCCAGGTTAACCGGAACTCGTTAAACTCCCGTTGCCGTGCCAACGAGACGTCCCGGGACTGCCCCGTGCATCCCGACGTCGAACCGTACTTAGCACGTGACATCTCACGTAAAAGTATGGCTTTCCCTGAAAAACGCATTTTCCGGCACTTTCCGGGGGCGTTTCGGACATTTCCTGATCGTTATTTTAAAAAACGGACAAAACCGGGACCGGGGGATGAACTCCCATGCAAAGGGTGAGTCACTGGACACGTGTCCAGCATGCCACAGCCCCCTCGTCACCTTTCAATCACAAATCAAGCTGAAAAGACCAAAATGCCCCTGGTTTGCAAGCCAAGTCCGGCCGAACTCACTGTGCACATTTTCTGAAATTACCAGCAAGTCCTTCAAATTCCCAAAATACCACAAAACCCCCTGGATTCAGGCCAAGTCCGCCGGACTCCTACTGCAAATTTCACCTATAAATAGAAATGGCTGTCAAAGCCAAAAGGGGAGGATTTTTACACCAAAAATCACCACCCCCCACGGTCCAAACTGGTTTTCACCCCTCCCGAGCTCCCGTTCTGTCTCGATTCGCGTGAAACCTTCGTATTTCGATCAAATACGCACCCTACAACTTCGAAACAACCTTTCGAATCACTTTCCGTGTCCCGTATACACCTCCCGAGCCAAAGGAGTCGACCCTAGCCATAGGTATAACTCCCTCTCTCTAAGTCTCCCGTTCCGTCTCGGTTTACGCGCCAGTCGCTATAACTGTTTCGAACGTCGTTATCAAAATGTAGACGCCTCTGTCTAACGGGGTCCGATACGTTTTAGCCCCTCGATCCTCTTCTCTTTCCGTAAGAGAAGTAATCACGGGTTAAAACGGCGTTCCGACCCCGTTCCGTTTACTTTTATGTCATTTACAATTCCGAGCCGTTTGGCCTCGTTGATCGTCATTTACAATTCCGAGCCGTTTGGCCTCGTTGATCGTCATTTACAATTCCGAGCCGTTTGGCCTCGTCGATCGTCATTTACGAATCCGGATCGTTTGATTCCGTTGACACCGCTTTAAATACTGTCATTTACAAGTCCGATCCGTTTGGATTGTGATAGTATTTACTTTTCAAAGTCCGAGTCGCAACCCGATTCGTTGATCACATGTCATTTAATACGCATTTTTCCCGTAAAAATCGTTAACAATGTAATGCCCGGTTCAAAATCGGAGTTCGTCCGTCGAACTCTCTTTCAAAAACGCGCGAAATGACGTTCGGCCTCCGAACGCTCATCTTCAAACTCCAAGCCGCCATTTGGCACTTAAAATCATTTAATACGCATTTTTCCCATAAAATCGTTAACAATGACTCGCATCTTGTTCAAAATCGACGTTTGCCACGCAAATGCTCATTTCAACTCAAAATCGACGTTTGCCACGCAAACGCTCATTTCAAACTCAAACCGACGTTTGTCATTCAAACGCTCGTCTTTTCAAAAGTCACCTAATCAACGTTTGTCATTCAAACCAAGATTAAGCTTGTCATTCAAGCCCCCATTTCAAAAGACACATACACACACACACACGATTTCGAGAAAGGTAGAAAGACTCGTCATACGAGGCATTTCAGGCGATCTCGTCATACTCTACCCGAAACGTAACTCCGACCTCCGAACCTAACAATCTACGGTACAAAAAGCTTTTTACTCGTTTTTGCTGCCAATAAAAATGATCCCCTTTTTCAAAAAGCCTTTTCCTAAGTTTTTGCTACCAATAAAAACGACACCTTTTCACAAAAGCCGTTTCTCAACGTTTGGGCTCAAAATACAAAACCGCGTGGCGACTCCTCATTTTGTTCCTTCCCATGAAGCGAGGTCTCAGACACCAACCCCTCCGCGAAAGACAACCGCCTTTTCCGCGCCCCCCGCCCGCGCGCGAAAAAGATCGGGTAATTTCAGTGAGTGATTGGTTTGTGGACAGTTTCTTGAGCAGTTAAGGCTAAAGTTTGTGAAATGGTAGGAACTGGTTGAATTTTTATCATACCTTCCAGTTCATAAGCTTCAAGCTTTCCAAAATACTGTTCAACTGTCATTGTGCTCCATTCAGATCCTTCTCTAATAGGTAATGCTACCTTTTCATATTCTTGTGGGAGATTAGAATATATCTTGAGGCAGAGATCTTGTTGTTCAAAGATTTTTTCATGGTCAGCAATAGATCTAACAAGGTTTTCAAACCTTGGTTGAGCAACACTCACTTTTTCTCCAGGATAGAACTTGAAGTTGTCTAATTGCCTAAGCAAGTTATACAAATTTTGTGTCCTGACACTGGTGTGCTTAGTGAACTTTGTTTGAATGAGAGCCCATGCTGATCTGGCATTTGGTTCCTTAGCAATTTCTTGTGCTAGTGAGTCATTTACACTCTTTTGAAGAATGTTTTTGACTTTTAAGTTTGCACTAATCAATTGTTTTTCAGATTCAGACCAAGTTTCTGGGGATTTGATCTTACTAGGTCCTCCATCAATACAGATTTGAGTTGGGTAAGACACTTCATTCTCTAGAACATACCAGTTCCATATACTGTTTGCATCAAGGTATGTTTTTATTTTTGAAGCATAGATCTCAAAAGATCCACAGTCATCAATGTGTGGGATGTCTTTCTCATTATTTCTTCTTGGTTGAGGCATGGTGGGTTTGAAGAGGATCCTTCACAAGTTGTTAGACTTTTGAATGTGAAGACAAGCTCTGATACCAATTGAAAGGCCCTTTGTTGATATACAGATGATCAGACAGCTATGTTTTGACTTAGCTGTCAGATGTTTGTTGAATTGTGCAGCGGAATAAGAGAAGCTTGAAATAATGATAGGACAAAGAACACAAAGAAATAATGCAAGTGTGTGAATGTGATTGCAGAAATGTAATAACACAGAGAATTTAAAGTGGTTCGAGTTCACTCCTCCTACATCCACCCCACTGTCAATCTTGACAAGTGAGATCAATTTTATTATAATCTTTAATCAACAAAAATTACAAATGATTGATTTAGGCAAGTTCCTTGAACTTCCTCTTCCTAATTAGTACAGTCAACTAGGGATACACTTAAAGTACAGTCTTAAGTGTTTTTACAACTTGAAGTACAGTCTCAAGATTTTACAAAACAACTAGTACACTCAAAGTGCAGTCTTGAGTGTTTACAAACTAATTCTACACCTAAAGTACAGTCTTAGGATTTTGGAATTTGTGAATTAACACACTAGGGTTGTTTGTTGTAGAAGCAGAGGTTTAGGGGTGAGGGTTTTGGTTTGGAACAGGGTTTAAAGGGTAGGGATTGGTGAGTGTGTGTGTGGATTACAGGAGGTGTGTGTGGGTGTAGGGGAAAGGTTTTGGACTGTGAAAAAGAGTATTTTTCAAGAGTAATTTGTGTAGAGGATGAACTCCTCTATTTATACCCTTCAATGTATTCGTTGGAATATGACTGTTACAGCTACATTAATGAGCCTTGACTGGTCTTTGCCCCACTTATCCACTTGCAGGTCTTCATGAGCTGGCTTGAGCTGTGGCTTGAGCTGAGAGCTTCCAGAAGGTCTTCAATGGTCTTCATTGGTCTTCATTGGTCTTCAATTGTGAACTTTGACAGCTGTGAAGATCCAGGTTCCACCTTGGTTGAGATTGTGGTAGCAGAGAATGAGACAAAGTGATGGCTATCAGAGGAATGAAGTCATAGCTGTCAGATCATACTAAGGCTTAGCTATCAGAGATGTTCTCTAATAAGGACTGAGATGCACTTGATGATCTTGATAGTTAAGAGAGGGAATATGATTCATGTTTGTTGATTGAATGTAACCAATGTATAAGATAGAATCATAACTGTCATACTTCATAGGTATCGAGATAAGCGAAAGATGAATATAACAGATTTTCTCTTTTGATATAAACCCTGTTCTATATATATATTCCTTTATCAAAACCAACTAACTAGGACATTGATCAAAGTTAGGTCCTAACTAGGATAAATGATGGGCATGAAATTTCATATTTAAAATACTTTTTAAAACAAGTTTGTATATCCTAAAATTGCATATCAAACACATAAACAAGTATTTTACTCATAAACTTAAGTTGAACTTAACTTATAGCAAAAAGTATTTTAATAATTTAAATTTCGAATAAAAAATCTTCTAAACACACTAGGCTAAATGTTAGGCATGAAATATCTCATTTAAAATACTTTTGAAAACAAGTTTACATATACCTAAAATTGAATATAAAACACTTAAACAAGTATTTTACTCATAAACTTAAGTTGACCTTAACTTATAGCAAAAAGTATTTTAATAATTTAAATTTTGTACAAAAATCTTCTAAACACACTAGGCTAAATGTTAGGCATGAAATATCTCATTTAAAATACTTTTGAAAACAAGTTTACATATACCTAAAATTGAATATAAAACACTTAAAAAAGTATTTTACTCATAAAATTAAGTTGAACTTAACGTTTAGAGAAAAGTATTTTAATTATTTAATTTTTAAACAAAAATCTTCTAAAAACACTAGGATAAATGATGGGCATGAAATTTCTTATTTAAAATACTTTTTTAAACAAGTTTGTATATCCTAAAATTGCATATCAAACACATAAACAAGTATTTTACTCATAAACTTAAGTTGAACTTAACTTATAGCAAAAAGTATTTTAAAAATTTAATTTTAGAACAAAAATCTTCTAAACACACTAGGCAAAATGTTAGGCATGAAATATCTCATTTAAAATACTTTTGAAAACAAGTTTATATAAACCTAAAATTGAATATAAAACACTTAAACAAGTATTTTACTCATAAACTTAAGTTGACCTTAACTTAAAGCAAAAAGTATTTTAATAATTTAAATTTTGAACAAAAATCTTATAAACACACTAGGATAAATGTTAGGCATGAAATATCTCATTTAAAATACTTTTGAAAATAAGTTTACATATACCTAAAATTGAATATAAAACACTTAAACAAGTATTTTACTCATAAACTTAAGTTGAACTTAACGTTTAGAGAAAAGTATTTTAATTATTTAATTTTTAAACAAAAATCTTCTAAATAAACTAGGATAAATGATGGGCATGAAATTTCTTATTTAAAATACTTTTTAAAACAAGTTTGTATATCCTAAAATTGCATATCAAACACATAAACAAGTATTTTACTCATAAATTTAAGTTGAACTTAACTTATAGCAAAAAGTATTTTAATAATTTAATTTTAGAACAAAAATCTTCTAAACACACTAGGCTAAATGTTAGGCATGAAATATCTCATTTAAAATACTTTTGAAAACAAGTTTATATATACCTAAAATTGAATATAAAACACTTAAACAAGTATTTTACTCATAAACTTAAGTTGATGTTAACATTTAGAAAAAAATATTTTTATTATTTAATTTTTAAACAAAAATCTTCTAAATACACGAGGCTAAATGATGGGCATAAAATTTCTTATTTAAAATACTTTTTAAAACAAGTTTGTATATCCTAAAATTGCATATCAAACACATAAACAAGTATTTTACTCATAAACTTAAGTTGAACTTAACTTATAGCAAAAAGTATTTTAATAATTTAATTTTTGAACAAAAATCTTCTAAACCCACTAGGCTACATGTTAGGCATGAAATATTTCATTTAAAATACTTTTGAAAACAAGTTTATATATACCTAAAATTGAATATAAAACACTTAAACAAGTATTTTACTCATAAACTTAAGTTGACCTTAACTTAAAGCAAAAAGTATTTTAATAATTTAAATTTTGAACAAAAATCTTATAAACACACTAGGCTAAATGTTAGGCATGAAATATCTCATTTAAAATACTTTTGAAAACAAGTTTACATATACCTAAAATTGAATAAAACACTTAAACAAGTATTTTACTCATAAACTTAAGTTGAACTTAACGTTTAGAGAAAAGTATTTTAATTATTTAATTTTTAAACAAAAATCTTCTATATACACTAGGCTAAATGATGGGCATGAAATTTCTTATTTAAAATACTTTTTAAAAGAAGTTTGTATATCCTAAAATTGCATATCAAATACATAAACAAGTATTTTACTCATAAACTTAAGTTGAACTTAACTTATAGCAAAAAGTATTTTAATAATTTAATTTTAGAGCAAAAATCTTCTAAACACACTAGGTAAATGTTAGGCATGAAATATCTCATTTAATATACTTTTGAAAACAAGTTTATATATACCTAAAATTGAATATAAAACACTTAAACAAGTATTTTACTCATAAACTTAAGTTGAACTTAACGTTTAGAGAAAAGTATTTTAATTATTTAATTTTTAAACAAAAATCTTCTAAATACACTAGGCTAAATGATGGGCATGAAATTTCTTATTTAAAATACTTTTTAAAACAAGTTTGTATATCCTAAAATTGCATATCAAACGGAGGTCGTTATCTTGTTGAAAAGCACCATTTACGAAATTTCCCGATTCCCCAAAGGGGGTAGTACACGCGTTTTTGGGCTCCCGGGAACTATTAGCCAAATACCATCCATTTTCAACCAATCCAATAGAACATTTAAAAGTATCATCCCACCAAAAGTTTGGCTCAAACGGAGGTCGTTTTCATGGTGAAAATCACCATTTACGAAATTTCCCAATTCCCTAAAGGGGGTAGCACACGCATTTTTGGGCTCCCTCGAACTAATATCCAAATACCCTCCTTTTTTGAACCAATCTTATAGAAAATGTGAAAGGATCCGTCCACCAAAAAATTGGCTCAAACGGAGGTCGTTTTCATGTTGAAAAGCACCATTTACGAAATTTCCCGATTCCCTAAAGGGACCGTACACGCATTTTTGAGCTCCCGGGAACTAGTAGCCAAATACCATCCATTTTTCAACCAATCCAATAGAACATTTGAAAGGATCATACCACCAAGAATTTGGCTCAAACGGAGGTCGTTTTCAAGGTGATAATCACCATTTACGAAATTTCCCGATTCCCCAAAAGGGGTAGCACACGCATTTTTGGGATGCCTCGAACTAGTAGCCAAATACCCTCTTTTTTTCAAAAAATATAATAAAACATTAGAAAGGATCCGCCCACCAAAAATTTGGCTCAAACGGAGATTGTTTTCATGGTGAAAAGCACCATTTACGAAATTTCCCGATTCCCCAAAGGGGGTAGTAAACGCATTTTTGGGCTCCCGGGAACTAGTAGCCAAATACCATCCATTTTTCAACAAATCCAATAGAATATTTTAAAGGATCATCCCACCAAAAATTTGGCTCAAAAGGAGGTCGTTTTCATGGCGAAAATCACCATTTATGAAATTTCCCGATTCCCCAAATGGGGTAGCACACGCATTTTTGGGATCCCTCGAACTAGTAGCCAAATACCCTCATTTTTTCAACCAATATTATAGAACATTTGAAAGGATCCGCCCACCAAAAATTTGGCTCAAACAGAGGTCGTTTTCATGGTGAAAAGCAACATTTACGAAATTTCCCGATTCCCCAAAGGGGGTAGTACACGCATTTTATGGCTCCCGGGAACTAGTAGCCAAATACCATCCATTTTTTAACCAATACAATAGAATATTTGAAAGGATCATCCCACCAAATATTTGGCTCAAACGGAGGTAGTTTTCATGGTGAAAATCACCATTTACGAAATTTCCCGATTCCCCAAATGGGATAGCAAACGGATTTTTTGAGCTCCCTCGAACTATTAGCCAAATACCCTCCTTTTTTCAACAAATATTATAGAATATTTGAAATGATCCGCCCACCAAAAATTTGACTCAAACGGAGGTCATTTTCATGGTGAAAAGCACTATTTATGAAATTTCCCAATTCCCCAAAGGGGTAGTACACGCATTTTTGGGCTCCCGGGAACTAGTAGCCAAATACCTTCCATTTTGTAACCAATACAATAGAACATTTGAAAGGATTATCCCACCAAATATTTGGCTCAAACGAAGGTCGTTTTCATGGTGAAAAGCACCATTTACGAAATTTCCCGATTCCCCAAAGAGGGTAGTACACGCATTTTTGGGCTCCCGTGAACTAGTAGCCAAATACCATCCATTTTTTAACCAATCCAATAGAACATTTGAAAGGATCATCCCACCAAATATTTGGCTCAAAATGGAGGTCGTTTTCATGTTGAAAAGCACCATTTACGAAATTTCCCGATTCCCCAAAGGGGGTAGTACACGCATTTTTGGGCTCCAGGGAACTAGTAGCCAAATACCATCCATTTTTCAACCAATCCAATAGAACATTTGAAAGGATCATCCCACCAAAAATTTGGCTCAAACGGAGGTCGTTTTCATGGTGAAAATCACCATTTACGAAATTTCCCGATTCCCCAAAGGGGGTAGCACACGCATTTTTGGGCTCCCTCGAACTAGTTTCCAAATACCCTCCTTTTTCAACCAATCTTATAGAAAATTTGAAAGGATCCTCCCACCAAATATTTGGCTCAAACGGAGGTCGTTTTCATTGTGAAAAGCACCATTTACGAAATTTCCCGATTCCCCAATGGGGGTAGTACACGCATTTTTGAGCTCCCGGGAACTAGTTGCCAAATACCATCCATTTTTCAACCAATCCAATAGAATATTTGAAAGGATCATCCCACCAAAAATTTGGCTCAAACGGAGGTCGTTTTCATGGTGAAAATCACCATTTACGAAATTTCCCGATTCCCCAAAAGGGGTAGCACACACATTTTTGGGCTCCCTCGAACTAGTAGCCAAATACTCGCCTTTTTTCAACCAATATTATAGATTATTTGAAAGGATCCGCCCACCAAAAATTTGGCTCAAACAGAGGTCGTTTTCATGGTGAAAAGCAACATTTACGAAATTTCCCGATTCCCCAAAGGGGGTAGTACACGCATTTTTGGGCTCCCGGGAACTAGTAGCCAAATACCATCCATTTATTAACCAATCCAATAGAACATTTGAAAGGATCATCCCACCAAATATTTGGCTCAAATGCAGGTCGTTTTCATGGTGAAAAGCACCATTTACGAAATTTTCCGATTCCCCAAAGGGGGTAGTACACGCATTTTTGGGCTCTCGGGAACTAATAGCCAAATACCATCCATTTTTCAACCAATCCAATAGAACATTTTAAAGGATCATCCCACCAAAAATTTGGCTCAAACGGAGGTCGTTTTCATGGTGAAAATCACCATTTACGAAATTTCCCGATTCCCCAAAGGGGGTATAGCACATGCATTTTTGGGCTCCCTCGAACTAGTAGCCAAATACCCTCCTTTTTTCAACAAATCTTATATAACATTTGAAAGGATCCGCCCACCAAAAATTTGGCTCAAACGGAGGTCGTTTTCATGGTGAAAATTACCATTTACGAAATTTCCCGATTCCCCAAAGGGGGTAGCACACGCATTTTTGGGCTCTCTCGAACTAGTAGCCAAATACCCTCCTTTTTTCAACCAATCTTGTATAAAATTTAAAAGGATCTGCCCACCAAAAATTTGGCTCAAACGGAGGTCATTTTCATGTGAAAAGCACCATTTACGAAATTTTCCGATTCCCCAAAGGGGGTAGTACACGCATTTTTGGGCTCCCGGGAACTAGTACCCAAATATCATCCATTTTTCAACCAATCCAATAGAAAATTTTTAAGGATCATCCCACATAAAATATGGCTCAAACGAAGGCGGTTTTTATGTTGAAAATCACCATTTACGAAATTTCCCAATTCCCCAAAGGGGGTGGCACACGCGTTTTTGGGCTCCCTCGAACTAGTAGTCAAATACCCTCCTTTTTTCAAAAAATATTTTAGAAAATTTGATAGGATCCTCCCACCAAAAATTTGGCTCAAACGGAGGTCGTTTTCATGGTGAAAATCACCATTTTCGAAATTTCCCGATTCCCCAAAGGGGGTAGCACACACATTTTTGGGCTCCCTCGAACTAGTAGCCAAATACCCTCTTTTTTTCAAACAATATTATAGAACATTTGAAAGGATCCGCCCACCAAAAATTTGGCTCAAACGGAAGTCGTTTTCATGGTGAAAAGCACCATTTACGAAATTCCCCGATTCCCCAAAGGGGGTAGTACACGCATTTTTGGGCTCCCGGGAACTAGTAGCCAAATACCATTCATTTTTCAACCAATCCAATAGAATATTTGAAAGGATCATCCCACCAAAAATTTGGCTCAAACGGAGGTCGTTTTCATGGTGAAAATCACCATTTATGAAATTTCCCGATTCCCCAAATGGGGTAGCACACGCATTTTTGGGCTCCCTCGAACTAGTAGCCAAATACCCTCCTTTTTTCAACCAATATTATAGAACATTTGAAAGGGTCCGCCCACCAAAAATTTGGCTCAAAGGGAGGTCGTTTTCATGGTCAAAAGCACCATTTATGAAATTTCCCGATTCCCCAAAAGGGGTAGTACAAGCATTTTTGGGCTCCCGGGAACTAGTATCCAAATACCATCCATTTTTTAACCAATACAATAGAATATTTGAAAGGATCATCCCACCAAATATTTGGCTCAAACGGAGGTCGTTTTCATGGTGAAATTCACCATTTACGAAATTTCCCGATTCCCCAAATGGGTTAGCAAACGCATTTTTGGGGTCCCTCGAACTAGTAGCCAAATACCCTCCTTTTTTCAACAAATATTATAGAATATTTGAAAGGATCCACCCACCAAAAATTTCGCTCAAACGGTGGTCATTTTCATGGTGAAAAGCACCATTTATGAAATTTCCCGATTCCCCAAAGGGGGTAGTACACGCATTTTTGGGCTCCCGGGAACTAGTAGCCAAATACCATCCATTTTATAACCAATACAATAGAACATTTGAAAGTATCATCCCACCAAATATTTGGCTCAAACGGAGGTCGTTTTCATGGTGAAAAGCACCATTTACGAAATTTCCCGATTCCCCAAAGAGGGTAGGTAGTACACGCATTTTTGGACTCCCGGGAACTAGTAGCCAAAACCATCCATTTTTTAACCAATACAATAGAACATTTGAAAGGATCATCCCACCAAATATTTGGCTCAAAACGAAGGTCGTTTTCATGTTGAAAAGCACCATTTACGAAATTTCCCGATTTCCCAAAGGGGTTAGTACACGCATTTTTGGGCTCCCGGGAACTAGTAGCCAAATACCATCAATTTTTCAAACAATACAATAGAACATTTGAAAGGATCATCCCACCAAAAATTTGGCTCAAACGGAGGTCGTTTTCATGGTGAAAATCACCATTTACGAAATTACCCGATTTCCCAAAGGGGGTAGCACACGCATTTTTTGGCTCCCTCGAACTAGATGCCAAATACCCTCCTTTTTTCAACCAATCTTATAGAAAATTTGAAAGGATCCTCCCACCAAATATTTGGCTCAAAAAATGCGTGTACTACCCCCATTGGGGGTAGTACACGAATTTTTTGAGCTCCCGGAACTAGTTGCCAAATACCATCCATTTTTCAACCAATACAATAGAATATTTGAAAGGATCATCCCACCAAAAATTAGGCTCAAACGGAGGTCATTTTCATGATGAAAATCACCATTTACGAAATTTTCCGATTCCCCAAAGGGGGTAGCACACGCATTTTTGGGCTCCCTCGAACTAGTAGCCAAATACCCACCTTTTTTCAACCAATATTATAGAACATTTTAAAGGATCCGCCCACCAAAAATTTGGCTCAAACAGAGGTGGTTTTCCTGGTGAAAAGCACCATTTACGAAATTTCCCGATTCCCCATAGGAGGTAGTACACGCATTTTTGGGCTCCCGGGAACTAGTATCCAAATACCATCCATTTTTTAACCAATCCAATATAACATTTGAAAGGATCATCCCACCAAATATTTGGCTCAAACGGAGGTCATTTTCATGGTGAAAAGCACTATTTACGAAATTTCCCGATTCCTGCCAAGTGGGAGTAAAGTACACGCATTTTTTGGGCTCCCCGGAAACTAGTTGCCAAATACCATCCATTTTTCAACCAATCCAATAGAACATTTTAAAGGTTCATACCATAAAAAATTTGGCTCAAACGGAGGTCGTTTTCATGGTGAAAATCACCATTTACGAAATTTCCTGATTCCCCAAAGGGGGTAGCACATGCATTTTTCGGCTCCCTCGAACTAATAGCCAAATACCCTCCTTTTTTCAACAAATCTTATATAACATTTGAAAGGATCCGTCCACCAAAAATTCCGTGGTTCTCAGAAACTGGAGGTCTGTTTTCATGGTGAAAAGCAACCATTTTCTGAAATTTCCCATAATTCCCCCAAAAGGGGGTGGGGCAGTACTACGCATTTTTGAGCTCTCTCGAACTAGTTGCCAAATACCATCAATTTTTTCAACCAATCCAATGTAGAATATTTGAAAGGATCCATATCCCAACCAAAAATTTGGCTCAAACGGAGGTCGTTTTCATTGTGAAAAGCACCATTTACGAAATTTCCCGATTCCCCCAGAAAGGGGTAGCTTTTACACGCATTTTTGGGCTCTCGAGAACTAAGTAGCCAAATACTCGCCTTTTTCAAAACTGCCAATATTATAGATTATTTGAAAGGATCAGCCCACCAAAAATTTGGAAAATAACTCAAACGGAGGTCGTTTTCATGGTGAAAAAAGCAACATTTACGAAATTTCCCGATTCCACCCGAAAGGGGTAGATGTTGACACGCCTTGTTTTTGGGCTCCCTCTAACTAGTAGTGCCAAATACCATCCATTTATTAACCAATCTTATAGAGACATTTGAAAAGTGATCATCCCAACAAATATTTGGCTCAAATGCGGAGTCGTTTTCATGGTGAAAAGCACCATTTACGAAATTTTCCGATTCCCCAAAGGGGAGTAGTACACGATTTTTGGGCTCTCGTGGAACTAATAGCCAAATACCATCCATTTTTCAACCAATCCAATAGAACATTTTAAAAGGATCATCCCACCAAAAATTTGTCTCAGCAACTAGGAGGAGTCGTTTTTCATGGTGAAAATCACCATTTACGAAATTTCCAGATTCCCCCGAAAGGGGTATAGCACATGCATTTTGGGCTCCCTCGA